>VXBX01010860.1:634830-645165 GCA_013400415.1 Scytalopus superciliaris | reverse complement strand
CGCGCCCCGGAGCACGGGGGGGGGGGCCCCGCGCCGCCGGGGCTCCTGAGGGCAGCGCGGCCGGACTACAAGTCCCAGCGTGCCCCGCGGCGCGCCGGCGGCGGCGGGGGCCTGGCAGGGGCGCGGGGCATGCCGAGAGTTGTAGTCCCGCGCTCTGGGGATGGGGGGCGGCCCGTCACGGGATAAGCGCTGAGGTAAAGATGTAAATATGTCAGGATGTCCCCGGGGGATCCCAGCACACAGAGGGCTGGGGCGGTGGGTGCTCCCTGAGGGATGCTGAGGGTCCCCGGGCCGGGCTGGGGGCCGCGGAGGGGGGCGTTTGATGCCTGAGGGGATGGGCTGTGCCCCGCTCCAAAACGCTGCAGGATCCTCGGCAAAGCTTCTCCTCTCTTTTCCTGCAGCTTCTCCACCATGAGGCAGCCGCTCCCCGCCCTGCTGTGCCTGTCGCTCGTGCTGCTGGCGCCCGGCGGTGAGTGCTTGGCCCCCCCAGTGCGGGCCCGCGGGGCTCGGCAGGCCAAGAGCTGCAGGAGGGCGGCTCTCCGCTTATCCCATTGCGCCTCCTGAGATACCCGTGCCCCTTTCCGTCAGCTATTCCCTCACACCACGCCTTGGTTTCGGGGCAGCGCTCACCTCGTGCTCCAAAATCACCTCTGCAGAAAGCAGGTTAAATGCTGCTTGGAGTGTGGCCAGAGATAAACTGGGGACCCCCTCTGCACTGAAATAACTCCTTAAGAACACTGTGTAGCGTGTGGCAACAGAGGAAAAAGAAGTGTCCAGGCCAGTCTGTGCAAACTGGTTATCTCTCAATTTATGGTCTTGTTTTTATATAGCTATTTGTTCTTTCCCTGTTCTGTGGTGTCTCTTAATCATACAATGAGTAAAATAGACTTGGATTCCGGGTGTCAAAATTGCTGACATCTGACCACCTCAAGGTTTTGGTGCTGGTTGTGTTGGCACTTGGAATCTTGGCAGCTCCTAAAGCAAGGTAGCTGGGTTGTTGTACAGGGTAGCCCTTGATGCAATATTTCAGAGCACTGCAAGTAAGGTGCTTGAGATTCCTGAAGTGCTAAGTCATCTGGGCACCTGGTTTGGATTTGTGACCTAAGAAGCAATTTTAAACTAAATTTTGCACATCTATGACTCCTGGATTACTAGGATCACCTCAAGAAACAGGGTGGGTGTGCAGTATCCTATAGCCTTCCCTTGGCATGAACATTTGCTGCACCTCAAGTATTTAAATTGCTTCCTTGCAACATATTCAAGTGACAGTTATTTACTTCTGCTTTTATGTTGTTTAGTCACTGCACTCTGCTGTTTTTCCTGTGTGCTAATGGGATTGATCTGTTAGTGCAGGTACCAACTGACAAAATATTTATGGCACAAGAGAAAATATGTTGGTTTTCTGACGGAGTTGTTCATATTAATTGAGATTTGCATGGGTGGTTTTTCTCCCCCAGATGGAGTCATTGTATTGTCTGTCCCTGAAGTGGTTTCTTTAGAAAGTGGAAGTTCAGCAAACGTCACCATCTCTCTGAGGTAAAATCATGATTGCAGCTTTGCTTTCCCTTTGAAACAGGGGTTGTCCTCCATGAATGAGTTTACAGTTCCTCCATTTCTAAAACTTGATGCTTGAGAGAAACTTGCATTTCCTAGAAGGATAAACCTCCTGGACAAATGCTCAGTGGAATCCTCTAGGAAGGCTGTGCAGGACTATGTCACTTGGAGAGGGGTTTTTTTTGTTTAGTCTTACTGCTGTGATTTCTGTCCTTCATCACCCCAAGTACATGTGCATTGTTTCTGCCCTTCTTTAGCAGCAAAGGGTGAACAAGCACCAGGGTGGGATCCTGGTGGCAATTACTTTGCTCTGCCACTTGTATGGAGAAGAGGGAGGTAAAATGTGGCCATGTAATGTCTCGTGCCCTCTCTAGTTCAGATAAAAGAACCAATGCAGTGCTCACACACTTGGGCCTGGTGTTCCTCCAAGAACTAGGGAGATACTGCTGTGTGTGGGCTGCTGAAAGGATTTAGCAGATACTCCCCCACAGCCCTGAAGCAATCTCTGAACTCAGGCACCAGCCTGACTTGTTTTTTCTTCCTTCACAGGGCTCCATTAAATGAGACACTGGTGATAACTCTTAATATTACACACTCCTCAAAGCAGAGCAGCATCGTTGAACTGCCTGATGAAGTAAGTGACAGAACAGACTTGTGACCTTAAACAAAAGGCTCCTGCTGGTGTGGTGCAACTCCTCTTTCTTCCCTCCACTTTGCCTTGCAGGTACAGTTCCCTGCAGGTCACACTAAAGCAGATTTCCAAGTGAAAGCAGATGATGTTGGACAAGTAACAGTTTATCTTTATGCCACTAATTCCAACTTAACTGGGTGAGAAACTGATTTTTAGTTCCATTTACTTTCCTATAGCTTCCTAAACTTCGGGGTGACTCTTCCCACCTTGTAGTTAAGTGGGATGTAGTTGAGAAGGTGTGGTAACCTCCAGCAAACTCCAGGGTGTTTGGATAAATTGAGGGCATGGAAGCAGAGCAATAGTCGTGGTATATTAGATCCAATTACTAGATGACTGAGTTCTCATCCTTAGTCTGCTTCCAGTAAGGCCTCCCAAAAGTATGAAAACTACATGTCAACTTTTCTGGGCTGGGAAGCATTTGATTGTCAATGTCCAGGGGGATACTGATCTTACTGTGCAGGATTTGTTCTGGAGTTCTGATAGCCTGGTGCAGCTGTGCACCCACATCACTGCCACGTGGCACAGGGACTTTGCTGTCTAGTTAGGGGAGCCTGCTTCTCACAGATGCCAGTTCTCCCTCACAGGAAAAGTCTAGCAAAAAGGAGAAAGCTGCATTATAGCTGCTTGTTGCTCAGATGCTGCTGAGCAACAAGATACCCCTGTTTTACTTCCTTGTTTTGTTTCTGCTTTTAAGACTCAAAGCAGACGCCGAGGTGAGCACGTGAAATGCTCACAGGACAGGCCCAATCATGGGGCTTTGCTGGCAGAGCATGCAAAGTGCAGCTCTGCTCTTGCCTAACAGACCTTGTGCTAAGAGAGTGGGAGCCACAGGCATGAGATGACCTCTTAGAACATTCCTGTGGTAAAAGAATGGAAAGGAAAGAGTCAGGCAAGAAGGAAAGGGGGGTAGCAGTGGGAGATGTCCCAAACATAACAAGTACACTAAAGAAAAGGGGAACAAGTCAGCTGGAACCAACTGAATCCTTGGAGTCTAGGTGTTGAGACAAGACAGTATTTCCTCTCTTAAAGAGGAATAAAAGAAAATCTCCTGAAAAAAATGTGAACAGATGAATTAACTGATTCTTTTTGCATTGACCATCAGGCCTAGGATTCAATTCCAGGTGATTCACAGCATCATAGTGAGATATGCTGATGAGGTGATTGGCTGGATCTATTTCCTTGCCTGGTCTATCTCCTTTTATCCTCAACTCTTTGAGAACTGGCGACGAAAAAGGTAAAGAGACTCAAGGTGTGCTTGCAAGTCACTTCAGCACTTCTGCAAATCATGTGCTTCAGTTGCATCCCTCTTGGTTATTGTGAATTATCCATGGAAAGATGGGGAAAAAAACAGGGCAAAGGTAGGGTCTGCATAATTGCAGGCCCAGTGAGCTTTTATACATGCAGGTTAGGGGAAACTAAGTGCCTCCTATAGACACCTGATCCTAAGGTTGTCACAATGCCTGAAGCTTTTGCTTACATCAGAAATTGTCTATAAATCAGGACATTTTAGGGTCAAGTTGTCCCTGGAACTACCTGTAATGCTCTGATACATGTTCCTCTTTTTTTTTATTCCCCACTCTAGTGTTGTTGGACTGAGCTTTGACTTTATTGCATTAAACCTTACTGGCTTTATAGCATACAGTGTGTTTAATGTTGGGCTCTTCTGGATTCCCTTGATTAAGGTGAGCATGATTTTCTCTTAATACTTGCCAGAGACTGGGTATCTACAGAAGGGAGTTAAGACATGTGTTTCATTTTTGTTTGTCTTCCCTTTAGGAGGAATTCTTGGTCAGTTATCCCAGCGGGGTGAACCCCGTGGCCATCAATGATGTTTTCTTCAGTCTCCACGCCGTAGCTCTAACTCTCCTCACCATCATTCAGTGCTGCATCTACGAGGTGGGTGCGGGTGCTGGGCTCGTCTGTCGGCTCTGGCAGAGCTCCCTCTGCTGGGCACCTCACCGCTCCCTTTGGGCTCAGAATCCCCTTCACTGCACTTTCACTTGCCTTTCCAGAAGCCAGGCCTCACAGCCCAGGTGTCTCGAGCTTTCCTAAGCTAGCAGCAGCCCCACTGATCATATCTACTTCAGCCTCGTGGGTGTTCCAAGCTTATAAGTAAACTCCTTAGGGACTCTAAACGACTGAGGCAAACAGCCAAGTTCATGAAGTTCCCAAGCAGATCTCTAGCCAGCATATAGATTACAGCTCTACACAGTACAAATGCTGGGATGTGCTTTGCTGTTTCCTTGCTGCTTAGAGGATTCCTGAGCTTTTCTCTAAATGGTAACTGTTTCTGGGTTGGGGTTCTTCCTTTGGTGATGCTGAACCCAAAATGGTAACAGCCCATCTGTCACCACTGCCAGGTGCAATAGTCTTTTCTAGTGAAGAATTAGAAAGCAACCATAAATCTTTTACCATAAGGGCATTATCAGCCTTTTGCATATAGAGGAACTCTTGCTATCATCAGATTGAATTTGGGAGATTGTTACAGATTATGCACCATAAATACTCAAGAATTGTTTCCCCCTTACTCAGGGACAACAGTGTTTCAAATTATTGATACAAATATTGCTCATCAGCCCTTGCAAACCTACACCTGGTTACTGTAGCACTTTCTTAGTTTTCAAGTTCCCTTGTGGTACAAGCCTAGCTGGTAAAAAAGGTTTGGACTGTAATGTGGCATGGTCTGGAGCAAACTGTATCTTAGTGTCTGGGGCTGTATGACCAGGCTTCAGTGTATCTGTGTTTCTGTTTCAGAGAGCAGGTCAGAAAGTATCCAAAGTTGTTGTTGGACTACTGGCACTTGCATGGATCTTCACCTTTACAATGCTGTTTCTTGCTGCAGCTGAGGAGATGACTTGGCTGCAGTTCTTATTCTGCTTCTCCTACATTAAGTTAGCAGTCACACTGATAAAATATTTTCCACAGGTAAATCTGAACTCTTCTGCTTTTATACTATATTCTTAAGTCTGCACTGTGTGCTCTTAAAAGTCTGACTATACTGAAGTACCAATGGTTATTTATTAAGGCTTTTTGTGACAAAACCAGTATAGCTATACCTAAAGCTGCTTAAATGTCCATGTCAAGTGCCTGTGCACGACACTCTGACTGACTTCTTGTCACCCCCCCCAGGCGTACATGAATTTCCGTCGCAAAAGCACTGAGGGCTGGAGTATTGGAAATGTGTTGCTGGACTTCACTGGTGGAAGCTTCAGCCTTCTCCAGATGTTTTTGCAGTCATACAACAATGGTAAGCGTGGCACTGAGGTCTTCCCTCATGGGATGGGAGACCCCACTACAAAGCAGCAGGTTATTTCAGGACAATGTCTGTGCTGTGGTATGGGGAGCTGCTTTATACCAAGAGTAAAGAATCTGTTCATATTCCCTCAAGATAGGAGTAGCTATTCTGAAGAAACCACAGGAACAGTTATTAATTAGCTTTGCCTAAGATGTGCACTACAGTCAGTCTTCAGGTGTGTCTAAGCAGTCCAGATAATACATAGAACTTCTCTAAAATGCATGGCATGACCTTGTAGTCATCAGACAGGGCTACACCTCAGGAGTCAGATTTACCCCTAATTTTGTGTTTGACAGATCAGTGGAAGTTAATCTTTGGAGATCCAACCAAGTTTGGCCTGGGTGTCTTCTCCATCATCTTTGATATTGTTTTTATGGTCCAGCACTACTGCCTTTACAGAAGACAAGGGTATGAACCTTGTGAATAACAAGCATCACTCGTGGGGACAAAAGCTTTAAACTGAACTCACCCCTACCCTGGCTGAGGGCTTCCAGGATTCCTGCTGCCAGTTACCAGGAATACTGATTCTGATCTCTGTCTAGAATTTGATCCTCTCTGGTGTGGAATACTAACTGTTGCCTTGTCAGACACTGACTACCAGATGCCTTAAGGACAGCAAGCTCTCTGGCCCCCACTTGCACATGGGACACTCATGCCTGTTCAAGCTGCACAGATAGTTTAGCACGAGCAGTCCAAGCAACACCTGGCTGGTTTTTAATTAACAACAGGGAAGAGAAAGACCAGAGTGATTTTTTTCTGATTGGAAGCAAAGCACAAAGGAGGGAGTTCTGTCTTCTAAAAATCTGACATCTTGTTTAAGCAACCACTTAATATCCTACTGTACTGAGTGAAGACTGTGGATCCAAGTGCTGCTGCTGCCTCCTCAGACAGCTCCCAGTACAGCACCACTCAGGCTGGCAGTTAGCAGCCACAGTGGTACAGAACAATAGTGAGGTTGGTAACAAATGCACAAATACTAGAATTTGAACTCTTTATTAAAAAAATCCTAAGAAGCAGAAACTGTGTTCTTATTTCACTGAAAGCTCTTCCAAAGGTACTAAGAACAAATGCTTGGAGTGACTTGAATACTTCTGGTTGCTGACTTCATTTTGCTCAATTCTCCTGACATGCCTTAAATCCTTATGAGTGGATGGTAAAGTAAGAAGATTTATCAAATAAGTGCATCATGTTAACAGCCCCCCGATTAAAGTTTAAGCATAAGCTTTCTAACTACACATGGTACCCTCAAGGTAGAGAGCAGGGTCTTGAATTACTTGGAAGGTAAGTGTTAGACCTTTTAAAAGAACTGGAAGGGAATCCTTGCATTTGTGCTTGAACAATAATTGAATGCTTGAAACTTAATGTGTTTTACTCAATGTCAACTTAAGGAAAACCAGAGGCCCCTTCTCTCCCCTCAGTAACACCACAACTCTCCACCAGTGAAACCAGACCTTAGTAACCTTAGCTGGAGGCATCCAAGTGATGGGGCACTCTTAAATGGAAGGAGAAACAGCTCAGGAAATCCAACTTTGTTTTATTGTGTGTAAAATCAAGTGAAATAGCAGTACAAATAGCAGTGTATCCTTTATAGTAACAAAAATAACTTCAACTTGAAAGACTTAAAATTTACCAAATTCTTAAGTTACAAAATTCAAAAGCAGGACTGTAGTAATGCCATACATATAAAATCGGTAAAGAGGCATCTGCTGGTGCTTACAGAACAGTCTGAGATGCATCAATCACAACATACATGGCACAGCAGTAATGTACTGAATAACTTAGTCTGCCACCTCCTCATGTTCTATTTACAACAGCTTACCTGAAGACTGCTTAAGGAAAGTATAGATATGTATAAATCAACTGAAGAAGATTAAAAACTCCAGTTTTGGGGTAATTGTAAAGCTGGCTGGCTAACAAACCACAGGATGCTAGAGCATGAACTTAGTGTTGCAGCAAGAATCCTCAGTCCTGTGGCACATTGATTTAAACTCTACTAGAAGTTTAAATTTGGTCAAGAGGCACTTTTGCAAATTACTGGCATATTCATCTCTTGCATCCAATAAAACAGTGATTTAAGCAAAGCCTTCTAGAAGACAAACCAAAATCCACCCCTCCCATTTCAAGTCTGATAGAAGTGGAATGAAGAATTGGAAACTCTGCACCTACAAGCAGCTTTTTTCATAAGTTCAGCAACATTTTCTTTCCTGCTCCCTATTCCTTTAATTTCAGCTCAGTTGATCTGATGTTACAGATTACTAGGGAACAAGGAGAATTAAGGTTTTACTCTGCCAGTGACGTTCAACTGTAGTGTCCACGAAGTTGTGGGATACTTCACAGGCATTAATCTAACACTTCTGTGTTACTCAGTTGTTTCTTGTCTGAAAAGGCTGCTTTGTACACAGAATCTCTGCAGGAAACTGTAATGCCCTAAACCCTTCAGCACACTCTGCAGCTCACACACAGTGTGGGGTTAGTACAGTGCCCTCCCCACAGCACTGTGCAACTCAATTCTGGCATTTGAATTTGATAGCATGGGGGGACAGGACAGCTCACTTCTAAAAGCTCAGGCACAGCAAATCCTCTGGTTTTTCGAAGTGGAAACCACATTTCCTCTTAAAATAGGAAGCTTTAGTGTTACAGAAGAATCCTGTCAAAGTTAAGGCTTTTCCAGTTGCTCTTAGGTAACTAGTTTGTCCTGTCCCAAAAGCCATGACTACAAAAGTCTTGCCATGTACCTGCAGGGCAGACTTTAGAGAAGCACTCTGCTGGGGGACTATTGTTCTACTACTGCCAGTTACACCAGAGGAACTTAAAATAAAAAAAGCAGTGTTTACCACAGGTAGGAACATGCACTCCTTCCAGACAACCTGTTCCAGTCTAGTATTTGCTTCTTTCTTTCATACCAGTCTATACATCTCCCTCCCTAGCCCTTCCCCACCCCCATGATGGATTAGGACATCATGGATTGCTGCACAGCCTTCTGCAGGGATTGCCTGGTCACCAGCAGTCGTACCACTTCCTCGTTCCTTTTTGTCAGCCTCTTCCTAGCCTGGTCATGGGTCACCATTGTCATGTCCCACCCATTCACCTGGGAAAAGGAAAAACATGAACTGAGGCAGGTCCAGGGGCTCACAAATGTCCTGTAACTGCTCAGTTTATTTACAAACCCCACAAACCATCCTGGGATGTACCCAGAAGACTCTTTTTCCCCCAGCAGATGCTTGTCTGCAGTGTGCACCTGGTACTACATTAGTACTGTCTTATCTTGGTGCTTACCTGCATGATCTTATCTCCAATCTGGAGTCCTGCAACTTCTGCTGGGCCTCCCTCTGTCACCCTTGTTACATAGATACCCTAGAAAAAAAAAATGAAGTGTTCATTTACTAAATAGGGGAGCACTAATGACTCAAGGGCCATTCTACTACCATGCAAAAATACTTTGTGGGGTATTATGGGGTTCTAGTTTAAAAAAGGCTTTTGCAATGTTGGAAAATAGAAAAGGTGGAGAGGTCATTTAAACAACCACACTTTGGGGCAACAGAGTACCTTCAGTAGCAGCAATGTGAGAGGACAAGGACAGATGCTGAGTTGGGTCTCTCAGCCTTTGGGAGAAGGAGTTGCTACCAGAAAAGAGCATCTGACCTTGTCAGTCTTGTCTTCAGAGAAAGGATTCTGAGTAGGGTCCTGATCAATGCCACCCCCAATGCTGAATCCCAGAATCAAATTGTCACCTTGACGAAGCTTATGGATTTCAATTCTTTGCTGAAAAGGGAAGGAGATAAAATAGCTGAGTATTGTGATGACTGGAAGAAATCTTGGGCATTTCTGACACAAATACTTAAGATCCAGTTAGATTGCCTTTCTCAGAGCAGGCTGCTCACAGTTTGGTGCCCCTGTGTACTGCAGGCAGACAGCTCTGTGCTGCACAGACCTGTCCTGTGGCACTGGCTGTCTGTCAGCCACACACAGCCTTGGTGCTGACAGCAGCTGGCTCTGAACTGCCCTACCCCAGAGGAGCAGGACAGGAAGCCACTGCATGCTCAGCCCAAGGATTCTCTCTCTATCACAACACAGCCAAGCACCTCAATTACTCCGAGCTTTGCAGCCTGCCCCGGGATAGAATGGAACAGCACTAAAACCATGACTCATGCACTGATAGCCAGCAGTCACTCATGACCAGCCTCCTCTTGCTTGTTATCCACATGCCCTGTGTTCCTGCTAGTCCTATCAGCAGGAATAACAACCTATTATTAGAACGGTTCTTTTCCAGGATAACTTGCCCACACTTTTGTAATCCCGGGGCAGGTTCCTCGCTGCCCGAGGCACACAGGCATCTGACAAGCTTTATACGTTATGTCAGCATTGAACAAATGCCAGCAATTCCTGAGCCAGCACGAAAAGCCGTGGTCTTAACTGACACCATAACCTCCCAAAAGGTGGTTCAGCCTATCCACAGGAAGATGCTCCCGCTCGTTGCAGGGGGTGGATGAGACGACCTTTAAAGGTCCCTTCCCACCCAAACCATTCTGAGAACTCCTCACTGGGATCCAGACTGGGCACAGCAGGGCTGTCCCGGTACAAACGCCATCTCGTCCCCGTGTCCCAGTGCCCCATATCCCCCCCTATCCCAGTGCCCCCCGTCCCCGCTCACCACCACGGCCGTGACGGGCTGTCCCGGTACAAACGCCATGTCTCTGTCGGTCTCTGTCGGTCTCTGTCGGTCTCTGTCGGTCTCTCTCGGTCTCTCTCGGTCTCTCTCGGTCTCTCTCGGTCTCTCTCCCCCTCTCCGGTCCCG
>VXBX01010860.1:614660-634806 GCA_013400415.1 Scytalopus superciliaris | reverse complement strand
GGGCGGGCCCGTCCGGCCGGGCCCCTCCAGCGGTGTGTGTTTCACCCCAGTGTCGGTGCGAGCCAGCGGCAGCCCCAGCCCGGCCCGGAGCCATGGCCGCCGTGGTGGCCAAGCGCGAGGGGCCGCAGTTCATCAGCGAGGCGGCCGTGAGGGGCAACGCGGCCATCCTGGACTATTGCCGCACCTCCGTGTCCGCCCTGTCCGGCGCCACCGCCGGCATCCTCGGCCTCACCGGCCTGCACGGCTTCATCTTCTACTTCCTGGCCTCCGTCCTGCTCTCCGTGCTGCTGGTGCTGAAGGCCGGGCGGCGGTGGAACAAGTACTTCAAGTCGCGGAGGCCGCTGTTCACGGGGGGGCTGGTCGGGGGGCTCTTCACCTACGTGCTGTTCTGGACCTTCCTGTACGGGATGGTGCACGTGTACTGAGCGGGGCCCCCCTGCCCGGGGGCATGCACTGTGCGCTGGGCCGGCCCACCCTCCAAAATCCTGTCTCTGGCTCGTGTCGTTAACGCTCTCGGTAAATTATGTCCAAGTACCGATTAATCAGTAGCACTGTTCTAATTAAACTGAATGTGAAGCACCGCTGGGATGCCTCCTGTGAGTGTTTGTTTGCTGGTTAAGGACTGGCTTCTGTCCCTAAGGCCGAGGGGTTTGGTTAATGTAATCCCCTGTATCCCTTGTGTTTTGGGTAACACACACCAGTTACAGTCCCCCCCCGGGTTTGCTGCCTCCCCCTGCACACAGGGACTGCTGGAGCAGTGGGTAACAGCACTCTGAAATTACCCACTGGCACAAGGAAATAACGTAATTAAGTGTAAGTGAAGGTTTGGGACACAAAATGTATTTGAGTTGCCAGTGCCAATGTTCTCTCCCACCATTGCTATCCGTCCATGTAATCATAAATGGCACTGTTACAGGTGCTTTTCACTGGCCACCAGAGAAGCCACTAAATGATCCTTTTTAGTACTGCTGTGTCAAATGAACCACAGACAACCAACACACTCCTGAGCCTGCTGAATGTTCCTCAAGTGACCAGTGCAGTGTTGTGGTTCCAGAGAGGACAATTCAAGCACCCACCATACAGGTAATACCTTTCCTAGTCATGTTCACCTTGCTCCCATCAGTGTATCACCAAGGGGAGGTGATGTGTGCAGACTGATACACAGTATTGCTGTACATTAAATACAAGGAGGAAAAAAACCAAAACAAACTCCAGAAACAAGCTCCTGAGAAGGAATCTGGTTATGTTTTATTAACAGCAGGGGTTGTGGGAATTGTGTTAAACAGTATAAAGAAGAGAAACATTCTAGGGGATCTGGGGGGGGCTGAAGACTTAAATTCAGGGAATAGCTTTGGTCCTCTAATAAGAGGAGGTTGTTTTGTCAGGTTCAAACAGTGGTTTCAGCAGAGAACAGTCAGCTTTGCATGTTATGATGAGCAACTTGGTCTCCATGGGTTGTGCCTGGGCTTGATGCCACATGTGGGGTTCACCATATATTTCACCATCTAGAAATTGCTCAACTAGAATTAAACCCTGGCAGTCAAAAGCCCAGGCTCTTGGTAACTCTAAAAGGCCTGACTAGTGCACTTACACACACGGTGAATTGTGTGCCCAGAGGAGAGACTTCTGGCATGAGGAGGTTTTGGATGAGATTAGAGCAGGAGAGGTACACAGCTTATCCTAAATTAACTCCACTGTTTAATTCTATTTTCTAGCTACGTTTTGACTCACTGCACAGAAGCAGAGAAAGTGAACTAGATTGGGTGAACTAGATCAATGGCTGGATTCAGTTTGACACTGCTGACAGAGGTAAATTTTAATTTAGAATCAACCTGTACCTCAGAGTAACCAATTTAAAGAAGTTACAGCAGAGGTGGGTGCAGCTGCTGGTGCTGTTTGTGCAGACACTCACTGGCAGCAGCTCCCTGAAGGCCACCTTCTCTCTGTCCAGAAATATGTAAGACACTGCAGCAGGAGCCCTTTAAATCTTGATATTCAGAGTGCACAGAAACATTCAATCTTTATGACAAGGATTCCCAGCAGTTACAATGTCAGCACTGACAACACTGCTCAGCCTGTACCGAGCCACGCTGTGCAAGCTTGAAATGAGGCAGAAATATTGATTCACTGCTGTCTTCAGGAGCTGGTGAGTCAGTTCCTGTCAGCTCAAGAAAATGCAAACTTTAAACAATGATGTTCCATAAGCCCTTTTCTGAGATTAGTTACATCCCCACATGAGCATGAATTGACAAAACGGGCTGCAGTGAGACTGATTCCTCTACTAAGAAACAAAGAAGCACTTGTATTTCCTGGAAGTCACCAGGATGCTGAAGTAGCACAGATATCTTCTAAATTTTCCTGCTGTTTATGTGTTTGGAGGAGCCTGGCAAAGCTCCCCTTTTCAGTCTGCAGTACAGTTCAGGGTACTATGGGAAATGCAGAAGCATTAAGTGCCCCATCCAGATCTCCCCACCACGAGCAATTGGTAAGTGATGCAGGAAGGGCAATCCTGAGCAAATGAAACCAGGCACTGAACAAAGGAGGCCAAACCCAGACCCATCCCCGTGCAGATGCTCCCAGGGCCATGTTGCTCTCCAGTGCATTAAGCCCCATCTCTCTCACTGTGGCCCCTCAAACTGTCCCTGCAGTGCTGCAGAAACCTGCTCTGCTGCTGTTCCCTGGCCTGGGCTCTGAGTGCTGCCTGTGTGAGCCAGCTGGGAGCAGGCCTGGGGACAGCAGGAGAGCCAGCTGGGCCCCAGCCTGGTTCTCCCTGCAGAGCTGGGCACCCCCTGCTCCTGCTGTTCCTGAGATGAGCAGAGCACCTTGTGAAGGCTTTTCCGGGAGAAGCACCGTTGGATCTCAGCCCTTCTCACAGTACCACTGGTGATTCCCATCATGGCTCTTCCACACCTGGAGTCAAAGCACAGCCACAGGATAATGCTGGCTCTTGGCATAGGTACAGATACATCTATCAGTGGATATAAAAACATTCATTTGGTGCCTTCTTTGTCCCTGTTTATAAAATCCTTTTATAAATCCATAGTGACGACACGCTGTTGCAAGCTCAGGATACCAGGGAAGTCTCAGGGAAGAAGGGCAGTCTTTATAGGATATTTTTTTCCACAGGGAATCCTGGTAATAGGGAGGAGGCCTGGTCTCCCCCTCCCAGTGCTGGTGTGGTTTCACACCTGTGTGGTTCTCCTGGAGCACAGGTCCAGCTGGCAGAGCCACCCTGTGCCTATAGCCCACCGAGCTGCTCTGGGCTCTGATTCCCATTCAGGGTAGGACTGGACAATGACTTCCTGGAATTGGACCTGAGGAAACAAGCACAGGTCACACATAGGGCAGGCAGGCTGGGTTTGTTTCAGGAGGCAAGGTGGGCAAGAGGTTCACAGGCAGGCCAGTCACACCATATCCCAAAGGCCACTCTGTACAGATAAACACCCATAATCTCAGTTTCATGAGGCTTTTGGAGCTGCCCCAATTCCATCCTCAGTCACAGGGACAAACAGCACAAGGCCACTGACAGTGCAACTGTGACACAGCAGCTGCCTCTGCTCCCCAGCTCACTGCAGCAATGAATTACTGAGGGAGCCAGAAACTGGGATGAACTCATTTGGAGGAATATATTCCCCTGCAATTGCCCTTTGTTTGCCATTAACAGTTACAGTGTTCCTCTATCTCCTATTACTCATAATTACAAGCCATGACATCTAATACAAAGCCAAGCCCACTTACTTTACTTCCTCGTACTTTTTGCCTCGATAAAAGTTACTCTTCTTAATCAGATACAGTAGCACCAGGTCACAAAAGAAAGCTCCCTGCAAACAGAAAGGACTTGTGGTTTATCTTTGGAATACAAGAGGAAGTGTTCTGATCTCATTAGCAATGAGCATTAATTGAAGAATAGCTTGTAGAAGCTGTGTTTTCTTCATTCTCCAAGCATTTTATGGGGTTATGTATTATGTTTCTCCCCCTTACAGCTCCAGGAGGGGTCTGGGTCCCAACATGTTACTTTAAGACAAAACATGCACTTACCGCTCCCATGAGCGCCAGCCCCGAACTGATATTGATAATGGTGGGAATGATGTTAAATTTCCCTGCCTGAAAGAAGAAAAGTCACAAAGCAATCAGTGAGAGAGCAACCCACAAAACAAACTGAAGGGTGTGGTACTACACAGGGCAAGCTGCTGCTGCCTGTGGGTGTGTTTTGTTCCCATGGAGAAGACACAACCATGGCAGATCCGCAGTGAACAATCCTGGGGACTAAAGGTCTGTGTGTGTCTCGGATCCAAATGTCCCTGGCTGCATTTCTGAGCTTGCATCATCCTTGGACTGGATTTCTTTCTTTTCTGCAGTGCATGTGCATAGGAATTAAGTCTCTGGGGTGTATTGACTTCTGTTGGGCTTTAAATGAGCCTGGGTTTAGGTAGAACCAGGTGCAGGCTCAGCCGCATTCCAGGTCATCTCTCTTCTGCAGGGTTAGCTCCATGTAGATGGATGGGAAGAGCCCTTTCCTATGATAAGCCAGAGAGGCTGCCCTCCCTCATCCCAGAGCTGCCTTCTCACTGAGAATTGTCCCCCCAGTTTTCCTCTCGAGGCTCTGGGATGTTGTGGCCTCACCTTGCCATTCACCATCACATCAAAGCGGATTCCATAGGCTTTAATGAGCGTCCTGTAGTCGACCCCCTCAGCATCCCGGTAATATTTGGCAAACCTGGGACACAACAATGCTGGTTGTAACTCCACCTGCCCCTCTGAATTCACTTGCCTCTTCCAACAGGTCTGTTCCCCTATCAGAGCAGCTTTAGCACAGCTCCCTCCCTCCTCTGCAGTGCACTGTGCTTGGCTGGGGCAGTGCCTGGCACAGGCTGGTGCCACTCCACTGCCACCCTCCAGCTCCTGCGAGTCAGAGCAGCCCAGCCCAACCACAGAACTGCTGGTGGCCTCCCCCTTACCCACCTGAAGTTGTACCCAGAAGAGATGGATGTTTCTGCAAACTTGTTGTCCAGCCGGCTAAAAGAATAGTGAGGATTACATTCAGAAGGGCCTTTATCAAGATCACAGTTCCATTCAATCTGAATTCCTATCACACCACCCTTAACAAAAGAGAGAGACAGGGTGAGTTGTTTAAGTTTAGTTCAGTTAAAGTGTCTTCAAATCTGTCAGACCCTTGGGCAGGTTTTCCCCAGGGACAAGAACAGCTGCGCTTGTGGCCACAGACAGGAGCACACACACACTCCTGGATGGGCTGTGTGGGATATTAATCCCATTACCCCACACACAACCCCAGCTTTCCCTGTGCTGGTATCTGAGGAGGTGGTTTCTCATCCCAGCACACTGATTTCACTGATTTAAGTGGCTGTAATATACTCCAGGGGAGAAGGTGCTCTTTTATGCAGGGATGGAGTTCCCAAAGTCCTGGGTTTAAACCAGCAATGTTGAAATTAAACAAAGAATCTGCTGGCAGAGCAGTGGTTTGAGCAGACTGAGAGATACATGACCCAACCAGCTCTTCCAGAGGACCCACATCACCCTGCCTCCCATTCCCTGGGGACAGCACTTTAAGCACTGGCACCCCTGCAGTGCAGGCTGGACAGGAGGGTTCCCTGGGCAGTGCCCCCTCAGGGCCAGCCATTTCAGCCAGCTGGGAAGGCCGAGGGGCACTCCTACCCCCAGGGCCATTTCCTGGAAGTCGCCCCCCGCCCAGCGGACGATGTTGCCCAGCACGAAGATGGGGCAGTAGGGGTGCTCGGCGCTGTAGCGGCAGCTCTTCAGGTACGACTCGTTAGCAGTTGCCAGCACGTTCATCCTGCGTGTAGGGAACAGGGAAATGCACCTTGTCACCCTCTTTCCTTGCCCCCACAGTCTACACCAAGACTGCAGAGACAAGACACTTCAACACCCCAGAAATGGCACCGTGCCACCAGCCCCCTCACCCTGTGAGCCACCCTGCTGCTGGCCCAGGGAAAGCAGCCTGTCCCCCCAGAAATGACCCCCAGGACAGTCAGGGACTTGGCCAGCTGAACTGGGCTCAGGAAAGCATGGAGCAGGTTGCCAGACTTCTCAAGGAAAACCAATGAGGATGCTGCAAATGCCTATCTGAGCCCAGACGAATAGCCAGAACACACACTTTGCTACACTGCTTTAGTTTGTTCATGTTGCAGCAGCAGCTGCAAACTAATATTTTTAAATTTCATTTCTGCCAGCCTTGTCCATGCACCTTCATTTTTATGGAAGAGGAGGAATATCTGTCGAGCAGAAGCAGCTCAGGAACCTGACTATGCACTGGCTGGCAGAGAGGTCCATCTGCCTTAGGAGCTGTGGTGCTTCCCTAGCTATAGAAGCCACCAGATCTCATTTGGGGAAAGACAGCCTTCCTTATCCCAGTTGTTCTCTGAGAAGCTCCAAGCCCTTTTTATCTCCTTGTTTCTGCACAGGCTGAAGCCAAAGCCTTCCCCTCAGCAGAGGGAATACCCACCTCCCCAGCCCAACCCTCCAGCAGGAGGACAGTGGAGCTAACAGAAGTCATTGGGATCTCTGAGCACCTGCACTTACTTGGAGAACTTAAACTTGGGGAAGCGAATCGAGTTCTTGATGTAAACAGTGAAGTTTTCTGCACTGCCAAGAAGTGGTTTCCTGGAAAAGGAGGGTTTGTTCTCTGGCTTATGTTTGTACTCTGCCCATGTGCTAATCTTGAGCCGCCATTCTAGAAACAGCCTCATCCAGTGGGTTGGGTGGCACCAGGCCAGCCGTGCCACTTTCCCCACACTGCCAGCAAGGAGGTGGTGAGGAGGGTGCAGGCTGAGGGGATGTCCTGAGAGCTGGGGACAGCCCTGGGACAGCCAGTGAGCAAAGCAGAGGGAACAGGGGCCAGTCCTGCCAGGGGGACCCTGCAAGAGCTCCCTCCTGCACTGAACAGCCAACATCCAAGCAAGCACCCAAGCAGAGGGAACACAGAAACTGCCCTGAGTGACACACAAGCCCAGCAACTCAAGCTTGGAAACAGGATAGGACAGCCACATACTTGGGCTTGGATCTTTTCTCCACTGGGCACCAGGCCAGTATCTCACAAGTCCCTCCGGTGCTGTCCCTGTCTTTCCAACAACGGCCAGTCTTAACCCCTGTGAGCAGACACACAGAAAAGGACATACAGAGCAGCCACCTCCTCTCCTTGCCTACAGGGCACATGAAAATAGATGATTTTCTCTCTCCTCCCTGCTGTGAAAGGGCCTCTCAGCTGGAACAAACACTCTGTTGTTGCTCCTCTGAGCAGCCCAGGGTGCCCTGGCCCAGCCACGCAGGGCTGTAAGCAGGGCAGCAACCTTGATAAAAGATAGTAAAGGAAAGAAAGGCTTTGCTGCTCTCTGTTTTCAGAGATCTCTGGGAGTGTAACCAGGCTGAGGAGGAAGGGCCTGTCCCTTACCATTGCCAGCCACCACTGCTTCCCCTTCCAGGCAGTTCTCGTCGTTTTTACACAGGGCATCGGGAATGCTGTCACTCTGGAAGTGCAAGAGAGGCACAGAATCACTCACAGAATCCTGAGATTCTGTGGAGAGGACAGAAGTGAGATCTGCAACAGGACACAGGACTCAGACAGGTAAGAGAGTGCTGCTGCTCTGGGGGAATTCTGTACATGAACACTAAAGACACGCAGCTGAAGTGTCACTGTGGGTCATGCAAACAGCTCGGCACATCCCACCACCAGGAACACCGGGATTCAGCCACACTGTCCTGATCTTGGGGTTGCTCAGTCTGGACAGGGACAGGCTGTGACAGAACCCAGATAACACCTCGCCCTCCTCACCAAAACGAGGCAGGAGGCCGTGGTACTTCCCATCAAGAGAACCCTCAGACCCAGGGCGGGTTCCTGCAGCCACTAGGGGCCAGCCGTGTCCTGATCCCTCAGGATCCAGCTGTGCTCCCTGCTGAGCCACGGCAAACCCCTCTGTGTCACAGGGACACGGCAGTGCCTGCACAGCCTCCTCCTCCCCAGCGCCTTTGCTGAGGACATTTCCACAGGTCACAAGGACCTCGTGTCTCTGGCCCACAGGGCATGTTCTGGAAGGTGCTAAGAGCCCTCCTGTGTGTGGCATGTGATGGAAGCCCGAGTGTTCAGCCCTTCCCAGGCTGGGGCTGTTAGAGAGTCTCCTCTACCCGCAGCTACACTGAGTCACCTCCAGGTTGTTTTCCCACGGCCTTCTGTGACCCCGAGCAAGCACTGCCTGGCTTCATCTCCAGCTGGGCAGAAATCCAACACCTTCACCTCAAGTCGGGAAGGCTCTACATGATCTCTGCAAATTAAGACAGCTGAGACTCTCAGTTTGCAGTAAGCAGCCTGATTTCCTGGCTGAGATATGACACTACAGGAAAATCCTGTTTGCCTTCTGTCCTTGCTCTGCTCGTTGATCCCCAGGTGTCCTCTGGCAGTTCTTACCCCTGGTTTTGTAGGGGTCTGGGGGCCAAGGGGCTCAGTTCTTCCTACCTCAGGGCACGTGGCTTGTCTCTGGTTTGGGGTCACAATCAGATTCGTCATGACAAAGAAGACACTTTCACCCTAAAATAAAGCAAAGCAGGAAGAGTTAGAAAACCTGGTTTATTTTAAAGTACTTGTTACAAAGAGCATGCAGCTCTCTGCAGAAGAGTACCACCTCCCTCTCCAGAGGCTTTTCAGGCTGAGCTACAACAGTGCCTTTTGTCTGGGTATTTGCGTGGGTGAGGTGCCTCATGCTGTGGGTGCACACACGAGAGCCAGCCCACGGTCCTGAGGGAGGCAGGGCAGCTCTGAGCATCTCACACGAAAAACCCACAACCACAACAGCAAACCCTGCCTGTTGCACATAAAAATCAGCTCTCAGGTTTCCATCTGTGGGAGCAGAGCTTGGAGTAGACAGGGTTTCTCCCAGCCCTCACTGCCTCCTGCTCCACTACATGGATCTCTCCAGTACAAACCAGCCCACCCAGACCCACCAGGACAGTGCAGGACTCTTCCTCCAAAGCAAAACGAGAGATTACACAGCAGTTAGCAGAGCACTTCCTGCAGGCATTCAGGTACTCCTCCAAAGGGAAGACCTGGATACATCACCTCAGCCTTTCCACCAGCAGCCACGCTGGAGGCTGAATGGCAGAGACCAGAGCAGTGAGTGATGCCAACCTGTGGAGGGATGAC
Source organism: Scytalopus superciliaris (assembly GCA_013400415.1). Lineage (NCBI taxonomy): Eukaryota > Metazoa > Chordata > Aves > Passeriformes > Rhinocryptidae > Scytalopus > Scytalopus superciliaris. Next base: position 625,637 of record VXBX01010860.1, on the reverse strand, counting down.
ATAGTCTGCAACATCCCACAGCCGCTCCCCCAGCTCCGACGTGTTGGTGAAGGCTACCCCCTTCAGCTTGGTGATGACAGAGCTCTGCAGGGATGTGTCTGTGTCCTGATAGCCTTTCTTGACAACAAAAACCCACCTGTGTGAACACAGCAGGAAGCAGCGTTAGGGCTGTCAGGAAACAAGTCAAGCAGAGAAGGTTGACACTGTGGTCAAACACCATCCAAGGGCGAATCAAAACACACCAGTGACACCAAACCCTCTGCAACTGCTGCCACAAACATAGAATTAACTCTGAGACAACCTGTGCCTATCCACAACAGGGAAATGTGTAATAACTGCTCAGGAGGTAAAAAATCAAAGCCTCCCACCTCCCTGTCCTGTGCTACACTCAGCAACCTCAGAGCAGCAGAGGGAGGGCAGGGCTCTGTCTCCCTCGAGGTGAAAAGCAAAAGTAGCTTTTGCAGGTTGCAGTGATGAGTGTGGTTGGTGTCACAAGGGCACAACTCCCATTTTCAACCCCTGCCAGTCAGCAACAGGGAGATGCAACTCCTGCAGGTGAGCTGCACTCTCCTAACAGAAACCTGGAGGGAATATTCTCAGCTGGATACAGGACCTTTTGTAAGCCAGAGTGCAGCCTCTCTGCACATCTGCTGCCTCGCTGAGCAGCCTGAGGAAAGCAGCAAGAGCTACATTTCCGTGGGTGAAAACCTCTGACTTCAATGAAATGCTTCCAGCTCCCCCACAATAATGCCAAAATGACCTGCCAGGACAACAAACCACTGAGATCCTTGGAGAAGCTGAGGGTTCTGGGGCAGGTTTTGGGAGCAGGACACAGGCTGGCTCTGCTGGCACAGCTCCCCTTTGCAGTGCACTGACCTGGAGTGCACTCCTGTGCTCAGGGAGGGAAAGGGCCACCCCGGGCTGAGCAGCACTGCCATGCACTGCCCTTCACCTGCTACGTGTGACAAACCTGGGTAATAACATCCCCCATCCCTGTGAAGTTTCCTACTCTCCTGTTTTCCTGAGCACACTAATTTCCTCTCCCAGGAGGACTCAAAAGCAGACCCTTATTTTCTGCAGTGAATGGTGGAAGAAATGGCAGCTGCATGCAGGGAACAATCCAGAGGGGTTTGATGATCCCCACCCCAGGCCAGCCTTTGAACAGGTCGAGGTTCCTAATCCAGCAGCCAGCCAGACTGACAGTGGCTCTGCTGCCACGGGCTGTAACCCCAGCCAGGCAGTCACTGCAGGGACCACCCATGCCAAGGGTTTGCAGAAGGCAGTGGATGCTGAGGGAGGAAAACAGCCAGTCTGTGCCCACCCACAGCCACTGGTTGTGCTGTATCTAGCTTGCACAGAGGATGTGTCCTCAGCAGTGTTACCCACAGGACTGCTCCTTTAGCAGCCAGTCCATGCCAGGCTGCTGAGACTTCACTTGTGCCCTGCTCACTAGAGCAGGCTCTGGGACTGCACAGCTTTCCAAAAATAACCACAGCACGTAAATGACTCTGCTATATTAATCAGTGAAAACACGAGGTGCCAGAGAGGTGAGGGGACTCAGAAGCACAGACAGTGAAGGGACAGACTTAGGTACCATAGTCTGAAAAGCCTCAGAAACGCAGGAAGCAACAGCACAGGCATGACAGAGGTGGGGTAATTCCAGGTCTGAGCCTGCAAGGACTATCCCCGTGCCCCTTAAATGCCCATTACCAGTCTCTTGCAGAACTGGGCCTCCCCTTGTTATAAGTAACGAAAGGTGGTTTGTTCATTAAACATAGACAATTGTCCTGAGTAACGAAAGGTGATTTGTTCATTAAGCACAGACAATGGCTGTAGTGGTCTTGGGTGTTGTAAGTTCTGTTTGCTTAGCAAGAAGAGGCACCAGCGGCCTGCTGGTGCAGATCCAGATAACCTAAAGTTTTTTTTTAAGTCTTACTTGCTTATCAGAGAAAGCACAAACCGAATGCTAGCGCAAATAGAAATCCCCCAGAAGACAGCGAGGAAGACTCCGAGCCTTCATCCCAGCGACCCCCAAAGAGGCAGATCACGACCACCTAGCAACTGCCAGCGCAGGCGCACACACAGCGCAGAGGATACCGGCCGACCAGAGATAACCAGAAACTGTATAAATAAAGGAGCCCTTCCCCGTTTCAGGTGCGAGCCTTTGGCTCTGTCTCCCCGGCCACCCAGCGCTGTTTTGCTCTTTTATCGCTTGCTAATTCGTTTACTAATAAATTCTATTTTTATATATACAAATTGGCTCATCAAATTTGTCACAGCGTCTGTAACACCCTGAGTGCTGCCCCAGCTATTTCCATGCCCTGCTCTGACATGAATGCAAGGCAGCCGACATTCCCACTGCCTCAGCCCCCACAGCCCCGGCTGCTGCAGCCACACCAGTGAGGAAATCTCCCACTTCCCACAGGGTTCCCTCCCGTTCAGACCTGAGCACATCATGTTGTCCTGCACTAACCCAGGTGTGTCCCACGGCTCAGCACCCTGGCCGTAAAGGCTCCTGTTCCTAACGAGTCAGGTGGGAAGGTTTGACACCATTCCCGCCGACCACAGAAATAAAGGCATAAATAATGCTGTGCAAAGCCACAGTGCCACTGGGGCTGTTTTTAACCAGCCCTCAATCTCAAAGGTAGAGCCCAATCTAGCAGGTGAAAAACCAGATCTAACCTGCAGGCACTGCAGAATGCAGCTGTCCAAGCACACCTTGCCCCCTGCCCTAAGCCAGGAGGCACAGCAGGCTCTGCGGGCAGAGCATCCCCCTCTGCTCTGCCACAGCCCAGCGGGCAAACAACCCCCCCGCGGCCGCGCAGGGTGACTCTTACCCCACCAGGTAAGCCAGCACGGAGAGCTGCACCACTCGGTAGAGGATCCCCACCTTCTTGTTCTTGGCAATGACGTACTTCTCCGTTTTGTAGTCAAAGAGCGAGAGGAACAAAGCCTTCCACGCCACCTGCCCCATGGCCCCGGCTCGCTGCGCTCCGGCTCCCACACGTGCTGAGCCTGGAAACCCGACACAGCACCCACCCCTCGGGCTGGTCTCCTCCCTCCGGCAGCTCCCGGGGCAGAGAGCGGCTCCAGCGCCGAGATCAGACCCTCCCTGAGCCGCTTTCCAGCTGATTCATCCCCTGGGGAAGCACCAACCCCCCCACCGGCTTTGCCCCCAGGCTTCTCTCACCACCAAATGAATGAAGCCGAGTTGCAGCATCCAAGGTGACACAGCCACAGGCTCTCCCTCCTGAGGCTTAAAGCCTTTCTTCAGCCTTTACAGGATGACAAAGCATCAGGTTAAATTTTTAATTTCTTAAATGTTTGCACGAGCAGTGAGGACTGGGATCCTTGCCAGTCATCTGAAATACCTGCCTGGCTACTGCATCTTCACACGAAAAAGTCAGTTTACGTAACTAATTTAAGGAACTTGTGGTAAAGGACCAGTCGCCAAAGGCGATGATCTGCTAGAACTAGAGCTGAGGAAACACGCAAAGGTCACAGACAGGGCAAGCAGGAAACAATGTGGGCAAGAGGTTCACAGACAGGCCAGTCACACCTTACCACAAAGGCTGTCACACTCTGACAGATAAAGCCCCAACTCTCAGTTTTATGAGGCTCTGGAGCTTTTGGAGCTGCCCCAATTCCATCCTCAGTCAGAGGGACCAACGGCACAAGGCCATTGATGGTCCCACCGTGACACAGCAGCTGCCTCTGCTCCCCAGCTCACTGCAGCAATGAATTACTGAGGGAGCCAGAAACTGGGCTGAACTCATTTGGAGGAATATAATTTCCTGCAATTTACCTTTGTTTGCCATTAACTGTTACTGTGCTCCTCTATCTCCTTTAGTTTCTATTAGTAACACCAACAAAGCCAGTATTAGTACTGCCCATTGCAGTACTGCCCTACAAAATTCTTTTCCCTGGGAGAATAATCCTCAAGATCTCAGGTTTTATGAAAATTTTGTCTTTCATCCTCCCTCAATTCCACGTCAAATATAAACAGATGAATCTGATTTTTAACAAATGTGTGACAAGGTTGCTCCAAATCACAAGAGAATCATAAACAGTGTAATAAGGACAAAAACACTCATTTTGTCCCTCATCCCAGAGCCATCCCTAGAGTTTCTCTGCAAGAAACCTTTCTCCAGCCCCTGCAAAATTAGAACACAAGGCTGCCCGTGGCCTCCTTGCACCCCGAGGCTGCTGCCAGCCCCAGCCCCAGCCCCACGGTGGGCTCTGGCACCAAGGGGGCACCGGGGCCACCCGTGGGCATGGGCTGCTAGGGGAGGGAGTCCCCAACTCCTGGGCACCCCCATCCCCTCCACCACCTCTGGCCAAGGGGTGGAGAGGCCACCCCAGCCCCTCTGGCTCAGGGACAGTCCCCACCCTGTTCCCAGGCACTGCAGACACCCTCCAGCCTCAGCACAGGGCTGCCCTCACTCACCTCTCCCACTGCACCCCCTCCATGGGCACTCCCTCTGCTCACAAAGCATTTGGGCTGCTCTCCGAGCCCCTCCTGAAGTCCTTTCTCTCTCTTGAGACCCCCTTCCTTCTCCATCCCCATCTGTCTGGGGACTGCCCAGGCTGCAATCAGACCAGCAGTTAAACAGTGTGTTGCCTCCTGGCCTGGATCTGCTTGGTGGCACAGACACAGCTCTGCTCTGAGTCTTTGTCTTTCCAGGCCAATTAATCTGAGAAAAGCTTTACACAGGTTAGAGAAAAACATTCCTTAGAGCGAGAAGTGTTCTGCTCTGGAGCTGAACCAGCTTTGAACACTTAAATAAAATAAAAGGATGTAAACCTGATATTTTTCTTGGGTTTCTTTAGACATCAAGTAGAAGCACAATTGCAGTAGCTGTTTTGCAATAAAAGTTTCAATTTGCATCAGATGTGCCTCAGAATATTCTGAATACTGCTCAGTACAAGCTAAATTTTTGCTGACACTGCTGTTACTGCAAAAATTCAGCCTGTGCTGAGCTGCAAAAACAATTCAGCTGGTACTTCTTTGCAGATATTGTTCTCATCATCATCTCATTTTCATCTTTTCTTTTTCTTGCCTGGAAATCAAGTCTACTGGTGTGTTTCTCAAAGTATCTGTGGATGTTCAAACACAAACAGTTTCATTCGCAGCAGGGGAGTAAATAACCTAAAAAAGTCTAATTACCATCAGTTAAAGATTAAAAAATCGTAGTTTCTCTTAGTCCTTCTCAAGGGACTGAGGCTGGATCTCCTCTGGAAGGTCCCTCCCTTTTGAGTCCAACCCTTTGAATTTCCCATGAAAAAAAGAGCCAGTTCTGCTCCATTCCCATGAGGGGTATTTGCTCAGCCTGGAAATTCTCACAGGAGAACCACAAACAGGACTGGAACTCCCCCCTTTTGTATTTTCTGTTCCTGGCTGTGAAGATAACACACAGGTATCCCTGAAATGCCAGGCAGTGGAAGGATTGCAGGGAAACTTACTAAAATTTATTTCCAAAGTGGAGAACATTTGGCTTACAGAACATTAACCTTAAGGGCATTTCAAACACGGGGCCTGGGGAAGGACAGGCCCCTGTTCTTCTGAGGGCTTTTATCATCCCTGTCCCCCAGGGGGGCCCCCCATGTCTGCAGGATTTCTCCTTTGCTCACACCAGGGAGAGCTGCACTTAATTCCTCACACTGTTCACAGTCACTGCCCTGTGGTTATCCCAGGTACTCCCGGGATGCACATCCCTGCCTGCCCAGGCTGCTCCTCCCCTCCTTCCCCTCCCTGTCAGTACCTCTTCGGTGCTGAGCTGCCCCAGAGCTGAGCTCAGTCACTCCTGAGCCTGGAAATGCCACCCGAGGGGACTGTGGCAGTGAAACTCTAAACCCTGCCCTGACCCAGGGGCATCTGAAACCCAGCAAGGTCACATCTGTCTCTGTGAAACTGTAGCATAGAAAGATTCCAAGACCAGCCCAGTATTATCTTTAAATGACACCCAAAGGAAACCATGTGCTTTCCCGGCAGTGGCAGACAGCCCTGGCCAGGAGCTGTGATCCACAAGTAGCTGCTGGAGGTGCCTATTTTAGCCACTCGTGTCCACTTCCAGTACCAAATGATCACCCCAGGCATCAATTCCCTCCATGAGTCCCACCCCACCCTTCTGTGACTGTCAAGTGCAACAGAAACCACGGGCTCCCAAAGGCACGGGGCTGACTCATGAATGCCGGGCCATCTCTCCAGCACTGAAATGCTCCTGCAGCAAATGTTTGAGTGATGCAGATCCATCGGCCCTTAGAAACGGGCGCCAGACCAGCTACTGAAATAGCAAAGAGACAAAGAGGAGGAGAGGATGTAAATAGGAGACAAGCTATTTCTGCAAGGAAATGAACAGTGGAAGAGGCAGCTCTCTCCATTAGTGGTTTCTTGTCATACTGTCATACTTGCAAGTCAACATCTAGAGAAGAACAAGGTGAAGGGTTGAAAAGGTTGAAAGAGGAAGTTGCTTTTAAACCACATGCACAGAGAAACCCATGGAAACCAGTAACATCAAGGATGAGCTGCTTTCTGAAGGTGGTGGATGTAAAAAGAAGAAATGTGTGTGCAGTCCACAGTGAAGAATGCTCTGTTCAGAATTCTGTAATCCTGGCTGTGACTTTGCAGGGTAACTCAGCCTCTGTGTTTATCCTCCTGCCTAGCACAGCCAGGAAATGGAAAGGGAGTCTGTGGAAAGGATCTTTCTGTCACCATCCACAGGAGCATCCTGAACTGCATGTAGGAGTGAGAAATGGAAGACTTCTGAAGTTCCAGGGTATATTCTGTCTTTGATTCAGCTCTCCACTTCCAGGAGAGCCATTTTCAGTCTTTGAATGCATTCCAGGTTGTTCCCCAAGTCTTGAATCTCCTCTCCAGTGTGCAGGAGTGTTGTTATTATTAGCTGGAACATTTATCCACTGCTCTCCCCCAACCCAAGAAGTGAAAGTGCTTGAAGAAGAGGACCAGAGAGGAAAGGAAAATACTGCACATCTAATGAGGCCAATCCATCATGCCCTGTTCTTTGAGAGAGCTGGCACTGAATCAGGTAAGAGAAATTAAATAAAAGTGCACATAAAACACTACTCAGAGACTGAGTGCAATGATAGCTGGACCAGCAGTGTTACACAGTGCTGTGTTGCAATGAATTCACCTTCTAAAGTCAGCCAATAAAAGCATCACTGGGAAATAAGGGAATGTTGAATCAAAGCCTGAAAGCTGAATGGGTTTAATAAAATGTGTATTCACGTTAAGCTCTGATTCAAAGGTGAAAACCTACTCTTGAATATACCTGACAGAGCAGCATTTACTTCTTTGCCAACACGTGGCATTCCTGACATGGAAACACATGGAAACACATGGAAACACATGAAAGTGGTCCTGGTTTGATATCTCTGTCAGAGCTTACCTTGCTGCAAGTGCTGAGGAGGAAACTTCATCCCCTTCCTTCGCCTTCCTCACATAAACAGCTACGAAGTGTAGACTGAGGCACTGCCCTTTCCTCCCTGGAATTACCCAGTGGGAACTCCTGCCAGCCCTAGGAGAACACAGGGGCTACTCAGAGCTGACCCCAGAGGGAAAGGTTCCCTGAGCAGCCCCCTCCCCTGGGCTCCCCTTAGAGCTGCTGCTGGCAGGGGCTGAAGTGTCCCAGCTGTGCTGCACAGCCATCCTGGAGCCACTCTGGCCATGCTGGGAGGGGGAGGCTCAAAGCAATGTGCTCGTGGCAGGGCAGCATCACTCCAGCTCACTCACCCCGTTGTATTAAGGGACAGAAAATGTCTCTTTGGAGCTGCAATTCAATTAAGCCTCCAAATAAAGCTGCCCCAGCAGGCTCTTGAGCCCAGCAAAGCACTTCTTGGCTCCTATCTGATGTTCTTCTGTCAGCACCCTGCACTGAATAATGAAGAACTACTGACACTCTTTTCCTGCTGAGCTTTCCTGGGCAGCAGAGCTCCCCTCCTGCTGTCCCACACGGCCACAGCATTCCCACAGTCCTGCACACGGACCCAGCAGCTTCTGAACCTCCCTGGCACATGGGAAAGACACAAGTCTCTGCTGCCATCCCTGATTGAAGCAGCTTCACAGAACACATCCTGTCCTCCCGTGGGGAGCACAAAGCAGTGAAGAAATGCAAAGCTGAATACGTGCTGGGGCCCTCGGTGATGAAACCAAGAAGCTGCCACCTTTGCATAAATGCCACAAATAATGCTGGCAGCTCAGAGCCCTCTGGGGTTTCTGCAGCAGCTTCTCTGCCCGTGACACCCGGACCCCAAAGAGCTGCCAGCACCTTAACCTGGCTGGGGTCAGGGACTCTGAAAGAGGCATCTGCAAACCTGCCATTCGGGGACATGCCAGGACTGTGCCACTGCCAGGGTGCACAGGAGTCAGGCCACAAGTGTTGACAAGGCTTCTGCACAAGGGATTTTATTCAGAATGGAGATTGCAAATAAATTTAGAAGCAGACACGGCAAGGCTCCCATGGAAACAGCACAAAAACCCATCCGGGGGTTGGATGACTCGAGGCTTGGCAGTCTTGGTTAATCCCTTAAGTGCCATCCAATTACTGCAAATGTGTTTGGCAGCTGCTGCAGTGATTGCAAAGAATTAAATGGTCGGGTGGCACTCGCCGGAAATTACCAGTCACAGAACTCTGTAATGCATTTAGGAAAAAACATCTAAAAAGAAAAATAGCATTACCCACTGCAAGGGCTGAGCTTCTTGAGAGCCATAAGGGACAACCAAAGGGATCCAAGTAATCAGGGAAACAATTCACAGAAGAAAGTAAGAAAAGAAAAAAAAAAAGAAAGATTGCTTGTTAGTTTTCCATCAGGCAATATTGACAAGCCAAGGGAGACAGGAACTCTTTTGCCTTCTGAAGGTCTGAATAAGAAATCTTTGTTTAGTCTGCTGCTGTCTATAAACACACATTAGGTCTGAGGGGTTTATGATCAACCAAAAGTGACAAAATAAATAAAGCAACCACACAAATAAGGACAGAGAAAGGAACGCTACCAAGTGTCCATCCTTGTCCTTCTTTGGAATCAAAAAACAGCTGAGGGGATCTGAGATAATTCTGCTGCTCAGGAGAAACACCTGCCCTGGCTAAAGCCAAGCACAGGGTCTGGCCAGGCACCTTCTTTCCCCAAACCCTCTAAATTGCAAATACTCATAACCTGCAGCTGAGAAATCACCAGTGCCAATATTTCAGATTAAAAGACATGTCTTCACTAGGGAAAGAGAAGGAATATTGATATCCCTGACAGGACAATCTCTGTACTGCATCAGTACACAGAGCTCAGCACAGAACCCTCAAAGCTCTTCTGACCTGAACTAGCAAATGCCCAAATATCCTCCCTCTGCTTCTGTCCTACAGTCAAAACCTGATTTCACTAAATCCAATGGCAGAACAGAAAGTCCAGAATTTGACTCTGGAACTTAATTGGCTTTCTGGACTCAGCAAAACCACCTGGACTTCCCACTTGCTCCCAAGAGAAGGACCAGGGTGCCTGTGTGATCCTCACACCTCAGCATTGTGACTCCCCTCCTTTAGGCTCTGCTGGAGATGATTTTCCCAGGGACCAGCAGTTCAGCTCTGCTTTTTAAGAACTGTGGAAAAAGAAATAAAAGGAGCGAAACGTCATCAGCTCTCCAGCCAGCGCTCACCCAGCCCTGTGCTGCCACCAAGCTGTGTCCCGTGTCCGTGGCCCGTGTCGGGGCTCTGCCCCAACCGGGGGCCACGGGAGTCACTCACTGCACGGCGAGCAGGTTTGGGGCAGCAGGAGAGCCCGGAGGGTGCCCCGGGAGACCCCCGGCAACCGGACACGCCAGGGAACAGCCCCACGTGTGGCACAGCAGCATCCTGAGTGCCTGCCGTGTGCGGGCACCCCGGGCCTGGAGAGGGCACGTGTGACAGACAGGAGTGTTTGTGACATGTGTGTGCACATGCAGAGAGTGCATGTATACATATATACACGTGTGCATGTGTATAGAGTACATGTATACACATATACATGTGTGCACGTGTAGAGAGTGCATGTATACATATATACACACGTGTGCATATGTATAAAATACATGCATACACATATACATGTGTGCACGTGCAGAGAATGCATATATACATATATATACACGTGTGCACATAGAGAATACACATATACATGTACACGTGTGCAAATGTATAGAAAGCATGTATACATACATGTGTGCACGTGTATAGAATGCATGTATACATATATGTGTACACATATATACACATGTATGCATGTATGGAATGCATGTATACATACACACGTGTGCACGTGTATTTAATACATGTATATATATATATATACACATGTGCACATAATGCATATACACATATATACACAGGTGTGCATGTGTATAGAATATATGTATACATATATACACACACCTATGCACGTTTATAGAATATATGTGCACATATATACTCACATGTGCACATGTATGTAACATATATACATGTATGCACATGTATAGAATACATGCATACACGTACACACGTGTGCACCTGTAGCCATACATGCACACATATATACACACGTGCACGTGTCCAGCAGGCATGTACACACATACACACACACGTGTTCACATGTATTTAACACATGTGTACATTACACACGTGTGCGCACGTGCAGAGAACACACGCACACACGTGTGCGCCCGCGCGGAACCCCCGCGTACATGTGGCCGTGCCGGGACACCCCGGGACATTCCGGGATACTCCGGGATACTCCGGGACACTCCGGGGCCCGGATCGCGACAGGGCCCGGAATCGCGACATGCCCGGGGGGCGTGGCCACGGCTCGCGGGCCCCGCCCCCCCGCGGTCTCGCGAGAGCCATTCAAACGGGCGGCGGGCAGGCTGTGGGTGCGGGGCCCGGGCCCGTTCCCGGCCCATTCCCGGCCCCATTCCCGGCCCCTTTCCCGGCCCCATTCCCGGCCCCATTCCCGGCCCCA
>VXBX01010860.1:587305-614275 GCA_013400415.1 Scytalopus superciliaris | reverse complement strand
CGCCCGACAGCCCCGACAGCCCCGGGCCCCGCCGTGCCCGCAGCCCGTCCCTGCGGGGGTCCCGCCGGGCAGGAGCCCCCCCGCACCATCCCGAGCCCCCCGACCGCACCCCGGCTGAGGAACCGTGCGGGGATCTCACCGGGGACTCGGCCAAAGGAACCGCGAGCTGTCACCGAGGCCGAGCCCTGGAGTACCAGTTTTTGCCTGTGGTGGTCTTGGACCCTCTGGAAGTGCCAAGGAGGCTGGCGAGCATGCAGCTCAAGCGGCAGGCTGATGCTCCGCCTGCCTGCCCGCAGCCCGCATCGCCCGTGGGCCGCCGAGGGGTCCTGGAAAAGAAGTACAGAAGGACCAAGGATGGCCCCGGAGAGGGCAGTGCCTGCAGGAGGGCCTGTATCAGCGGCTTCAGCGCCAGCCGCTGGAGGAGCCTCCGTCCCAAAAGGCGCAAAACCAGGAGGCTGAAGCAGCCCAAGAGCCGCTTTCCCAGAGGGCAGGCGAGGCGAAAACCAGCACAGAAGGGTGTTCTGGAGCTGTCTGCAGATGTGAGAGACAGTGATTCTTCGTTCCTCAGCAGCTCCTGTACCTGGGCTAGAGTTCGAGCGTCTCTGTCCTTCCATAAGAAGAAGAGGGTGACCACTGAAGACAGTTTCTGCAGCAGCAGCAGCATCCTCAGCAGCCCAGGGAAATCCCAGCTTTCAGGGTATCAAGCCAGCTTGTCATCTGGGAAGGCTCAGGGCCCTTTCAGGTGTGCTTCCTCCCTGCTCCTGCTGGCTCCTGTCAGCTCCTCTTCTGACCTAGAGCTGATGCTTACGGACGCAGAGAGGGTGTTTGGGGAATGCCACCAGGAAGGGCCCATTGCTTTTGAGGAATGCATTCCTTTGGATAAGATGAAAGACTGCAAGAAAATTGGAGAAGGGGTGTTTGGAGAGGTGTTCCAGATCAACAGTGAGAGAGGACCTGTGGCCCTAAAGATAATTCCCATTGAGGGGACTGACAAAGTAAATGGTGAAGCTCAAAAGAGCTTTGGGGAGATTCTGCCTGAGGTAATAATTTCAAAAGAACTCAGTCTTCTGTCTGAGGCATCTGTGAATAGGACTGTTGGGTTCATCAGCCTGTACTCTGTGCACTGTGTTCAAGGGGCCTATCCCAAGTATCTCCTGAAAGCCTGGGACAAATACCACGAAGAAACAGGATCCGAAAATGACCGGCCAGACTTTTTTGGGGATGAGCAGCTCTTCGTGGTTCTGGAGTTTGAGTTTGGAGGCATGGACTTGGAGCATATGAGTTGCAGTTTGTCCTCAGTGACAGCAGCAAGAAGCATTTTGCACCAGGTCACTGCATCCCTGGCCGTGGCAGAACAGGAGCTGCACTTTGAGCACAGGGACCTGCACTGGGGGAACGTGCTGGTCAAAAAGACAGATGCAAAGGCACTTCAATATGTACTGAATGGGGCAACCCACAAGATCCCCACAGCAGGGATTCAGGTCAACATCATCGACTACACCCTGTCCCGGCTGGAGAAGGACGGGCTGACGGTGTTCTGTGACCTTGCCACTGAGGAGGAGCTGTTCCAAGGAACAGGGGACTACCAGTTTGACATCTACAGGCACATGAAAGCAGAGAACTGCAACAGCTGGACTGGCTACCACCCACACAGCAACGTCCTGTGGCTGCACTACCTGGCAGATAAACTTTTGACGAGCATGCAGTGTAAGAATAAGGCATCCACTCCTGGCCTGAGGACCATAAAGATGCAGCTCACCAAGTTCCACAAAGAGGTGCTGACCTTCGAGTCTGCCCACGATGTTCTACAGAACAGCAGCCTCTTCCAGCGAGCAGGGCAGTGTCCCAAGGACTGAGCCACTGATACTGCCTTTCTCCTCTGCTTTTTTCTGGTGTATGAGCTTTTTACATGTTGGCACAATGACGTGTTGTGATTGCTTCCCAGTGTATATAATAGACTATCAAAAATGTCTAAAAAAAAAATCTCCAAAAGTTTTACACTTTTATATACTGTTTTTGAGGGGTGATGGAGGGAAGACAACCTTGGTGTTGACTTCTGTCAAGTTTTGTTGACCTTTTTTAGGAGGAAAAAAAAAAGAAAAAATATTTCTTAGTAAATGCTCTGAAATTGACAAACTTCCTTACCCTTTTAGATTAATAAAGGTTCTTTTTGTACTGTATTTCTAACAAATTCATTTTTAAAGAAAAGAAACCTCTTCAGTTCTGGACAATGAGGACAAGGTAAATATTGTTGCCTCACTGGAGACAGAGAGGAAAAAAACCACCCTTTGATTTAGTTTTAAAACAGAACTTTTGTTCAGTTTGGCAAAATTGATGGCATGAAATGTAAATAAGTAGGGTTTTTTAAGTGTTTTAAAGCCACTAATCTGCAATAACATGTTAACTGGGGTTTTTTTTCCCCTCGTAAGAAAAAAGGAAAAAAACCAAGGGATTCGTTTCTGCCACTGTTCAGGGAGAGGAGTTGGAGTCCTTCCCCTGCTCCCCATGGGGTCCCTGCCAAGGGAGACAGTCCTGCAGGACCTTGTCCAGCTGAGCCCATCCCACAGCAACAGTTGTTCCCAAAGTGCTGCCACGGGGGTTACAAGGGGGTGCAGCCCTTGAGGCACAGGCTGCTCCACTGTGGGTCCCCCCCAGGGGCCGAGTCCTGCTTACCAGGGGAAAAGCTGCTCCAGCGTGGGCTCCTCCCTGGGCTGCGGGTGACTGAGTGCCCCGCCGTGCCCCATCCCTGCAGCACCTCCTGCCCCTCCTGCCCTGCCCTGCCCTCGGGGTGTGCAGGCTGTTCACACCGTCTCCCTCCCTCTGCTCTGCCTGCCCTGTTCATCAGCACAGTAACTCTCCCTTCCTCACCGTGTTTCCCAGAGCTGTTACCGTCACTCCTGCTGGACCCGCTGGCATTTGCTCTGTGCCTTCATCCAAGTGCCAAATCTCTGAAAATTTTGCCTGTTTGGAGGGAAAGGACAGACAAAAATATCAATTATCCTGTAGATACTCTGTTACTCACCAGGGTACTGATAAACATGGTGACTAATGCATTTTCTGTTCATCATTCCCTTCTGGAAATGTTAGACATTAAGTGCAGTAATATACAAATTATCACTCGCTTTAGGAAATGCACCCCAGGCTGAGCTGCAATAGAAGGAAGAGCAGCTCTGGCCTCGTTGTAGAGAGAGGACAAAGAGCAGCTACTCAGGGTATCATTTAGAAGCAGGGGGAAAGGGGAATGAGTGATTTCTGCTTGCACTCTGCGCTTGGTGGTGCCACAGTGCCCAGCAGGAGAGCAGGGTGGGTGGCTGCCAAAGGCACAGTAATGCTCTCCAGAGCTGGAGCAAAACACACTGGCAAATTCAACTGCCCGGCCTTGCTCCCATAAAATGAATTAGGTGCAAATAGCCCAATAAAAGCTTGAGAGTCTTAAATCAGATAAATCCAGTATTTAAGCTCTAACAGCTGAAATGTTCCCTCCCCGCCCTGGAGCTCCTTTCAAGGGTTGTTTAGGTAATAAATTACTCTGAGTCTGCGCGGGGTTTCCCTTCAGCAGTTTGCTGTGAGCTGGGGATTCTTCTGCAAGCCCACCCTGGCTGTCACCTTCAAATGGAGCCCTCCAGGGCCAGAGTTGTCACATACAAGTCACCTCCATTAGTGAAACCTTCACAGTCACTCAGCGTGGCCCATCACTGACTCCCTTCTAGAAGCAGAGAGGAAAAGGGTCTTTATTTAATGAGAGGCCTGAAGTGTCTTGGTTCTGGGAATTACTCCCTCCAACTGCTTCCACACTTTCCTCAGGAAACCTCTCAGAAAACCCCTGGAAAAACAGTCCAGCTCACTTGGCTGCAAGGAAGGGGGAAGGGGAAGTTAAGAAAATACCCGTGCTTTAAAATGCACAAGTCTTGACATGTCATGTCAGTTCCAGTTTGTCTCTCCTGGCACATTCAGGGACCTTCTGGCTCAGACGGTTTCTGTTTAACAGCCATCAGTGAACCACAAGCTCCAAAAATGTTTGTTTGGATCATTTTACACCTTTCCCTCCCATACTATCCCCCGGGTGATGTGTCCAGTGACCCAGCCCTGCTGGGACAGCACATTCCAGACTCAGCAGAATTCCCAGTTTCACCTTGTTGAGACCCTGGTAAAGCTGAGATTGCATGAGACATTTTTCCTGTAATAATGCTGTTATTTGGGAAAATGAGGGTTCTCAGGGCTGAATCTCCTGCTGGTGAGACAGTGGACAGTTGGTCTTGAGCTAGTCAGTAAATTACAGATAAGGAGTATAAATTTTGGAACTGAAATGTTTTAAGGAAGCCTGGCAGCAAGAACAAGAATTGCTCAGTGTTTCCATGGTATGTCACCTGGACCAGGCTGGCCTATTTACAGAAACTCCAGTTTCTGCTGGGAATGTTCAGAACACACAAAATCCCAAGAGCTTGGGGGAACAGACAGCCAAAATACACCAATGTGGGTAGATTTAAACGTGGTGTTTATGTTTCCATTAGATAAACACATTATGCAGCAGTTCCAATTCTCTCTTCATCTAGAATTTGTTTTCAAATGCAAAGAAAATCAAATCCTCCTGCCCTGTGTCAGCCTTTGTGAACTGCACAGGTCACTCAGCTGCCTGATCAGGTGTCTGATTGAAAACGAGGGCCATTATGTAAATATATCGATTTTTGTCCTAATGACCTACATTAGAAGTGCTGAATTGCAGGCATTCAGGTCTTCTCAGAACCAGATCTGTGCTAATCAATTCATGTTCACTATCTCATACTTGTTCAAAGCTTTAGACAAAGACAAAAGCCTTTGCAACTTGAACCAAAGGGATTATATTTTATATAGTTTCTACCACTGGGAAAGATTTTTTATGTCCTTCTGATGCTGAATTAAAAATAGAATAATGACACACTGCTTGGAACATAGAGTCTATATTTGTGCCTGAAGCATTGCCCCAGCACACTAAAAAATAACATTTATTACCTACCAGAGCACAGTCACATTCTCCAGAGACCCTCCTGTGATGTCCTGGAGACCATCATTAGGGAAATCAAAGCCACCATCCATGGATTGTCCAAAATACTGGAGTCCTGCAGAAATTCCACAGGCTTTTACTCTCTAAAACAGAGGGGAAGCATCAACAAACAAGTCAGGATCTCCCTTTGACCCAGACAAAATACACTTCTTTTCACAGGGCTGCCAAGGGGATGATTTTGTAACACCCCTGAGATGCAAAATCCTCCCAACATCCTGTAATGGAAAAGGCTGTTCTGCAGCAGCCCCTGAAGCTCCTTGGCCTCACCAGGCAGGTGAACAATTCAGAGTAAGGAGCAGCTCTGCTGCAGAAACCTGTGGAGTCACACAAACCACTGCCAATGCCTCACCCCAACAGAATGTGTGAGTCCCCTCCACTGAAGGCAGAAATCCTTTTACAGCAAATGTAGCATAACTCTTACATTTAAAAAACACAAAATACACAATGAATCTTACTGCGCAGTCTTTGCTTAAACCAACAGCAACGGAGGGGAGCCCCAGGCTGTTCCACAAAAGAAACCACCCCGTGTCCTTGCCCTGTACCAGCAACAAACCACGAGAGGGTGCACGTTATTTAAATCCTGACCTGCCCACGCCGGGTTTTTTCCAGCCATCCCGTGCATGCCCTGAGCAAATTCCAGCAGTGCGCCAACGAGGGGTTGCTGCTGCTGAACTTCACTGCTCATTCAGAAGGACACAATTAACTCATTATCCTGGGTATTGTGTAACAGATCCTGCAGCCGGGGCCACAAAACACTTGTTTTCTAAATGTCCCAGGGGGAAAGTTTCAGCAGCTCCCCCTGCACAGAACACTTGGCAGGGCAAGGGTGGCACCAGAAACTTGGCTGTGTGCAGCCAGACCCCAGGGGTTTATCCCACTGGGGTAAGAGTGCACCTAAAGCACTGAGTGGTTCTATTTCTTGTACTGAACAGTTTCATTTCTTTGTTTCCCTTGCATTTCCCAGGGAGTGAGCCCCGAGCCCTGGCTGCAGCCTGCAGTCCTCTACCATACAGGGAGAGCCCGTCCAGCGGGAGCACAAAGCAGGAATGTTTTATTTGTCACTGCTGAGGCATGGCTGGAAAATCCCCAACATGGAGTGTTTACGCTACCAGTGTTTTTACCTCTGTCTCCAGGCGATGGACGTAAACCCGCCCTTCTGCCCTCTGATCAAACGGAGCTCCAGCAAGGAGAGGATCTCTCACCCCAGCATGGGTCACATCAAGTGGGCAGAGCTCAGGTCCTAAATAAGATCCAACCTGTGCTCCAGAAAAAGACAAGCAGCCCTTTCACTGGAATTCTCTATATATAGCTTTGTAGAATTGGTGTCCTTTGCAGCAGTAAGGCAATTTTTAGAACAAAACATGGCATATCTACTTATATGTGGATCGCTTCCTATTATTTATTTTATTACAGCCATCCTCAGGGACAGATCCTGTAACCAGTTTAGCAGCAACAAAACCATTATTCAACAATTTGACAGCGGAAAAAGAATAAC
Source organism: Scytalopus superciliaris (assembly GCA_013400415.1). Classification (NCBI taxonomy): domain Eukaryota; kingdom Metazoa; phylum Chordata; class Aves; order Passeriformes; family Rhinocryptidae; genus Scytalopus; species Scytalopus superciliaris. Next base: position 607,739 of record VXBX01010860.1, on the reverse strand, counting down.
AAAGTTGACGACCTCCTCCCTCCCCATGAACCATGAGAACAGAACATAAATACAGTACACCCCAGTTAGATAAATTTTTTCCCAGTGTGCTTCCAAATGTCGTGATTCCTTCATGTTCTTGCTGCAGAGGTACCACACTGCAGGGTGGGAGGGATGAACGGGGGGCAGCTGCTCTGGCACAGAGCAGTGTTACCTGGCTTGGAGCTCCTGCAGCCCCTCCTGAGCTCTGGAGCAGTCGTTCCCCAGCTCCTGCAGGACCCTGAACACACCCAGGGTGCCTGCCCAGCACCAGAGCAGCAGCTGCAGCCCCCAGCTCCCTGCAGGAGGCTTTAGCAGGACTGGATCAGTGCTGTCTTTGCAGCCAAGGATGCTGAAGGGCCACCAGGCCTCTCAGCAGCCACTGCTTCCCACTCCTGACAAGGACAGGGATCATTCTTGTCCTGGATGGACCAAGGTTCTGTGCCAGAGGACTCCAGCAGAGCAGAATTATTTTAATTTACAACATGATGATCCCTGACTTGTGTGTTGGGGATGTGAACACCAGCAAAACCAAAGCTGTCCATTGGAGACAGAGCTTCCTCCCAGTGGAGTAGAGAAGTGGTTCTCTTTACCCAGGCAGTCTAAATTGTCCAAGAATTCTCAGAAAAGAGTGCAACAAGTCACATGGACACTTTCTAGCTACCTCCAAGTGTCATGCTCTAAGGAGTCCCTGTGTTACCATTTGACAACCATCCTCGCAGTCCAGGAATGCTGTAACACTCCACATCTCAGGAATCTGAACTGAAAAAAAGATGATGTTAAAAGGGGAAGCAAAATAACCCTCTCTTTGCACTCAGATTTAGTAACAGTTCCGTGCCAGCCCCGAGGCAGCCGCAGTCACGTCTCTCTGAGCCTTTGCCCACTCCTGTCTGGCCCCACCTTTTTTTTTGTGCTGCTGGAGCACATCTGAGGTTGCAAAGTGGAAGTTTTCTTTTAAAATGCCGGGGTTTTTTTGTTTGTTTGGGTTTTTTTTACTTTCCCTCAATTTTATTTTTGTTTTAGTTCCACAGCAACAAATGAGATGGTTTAAACACAGCCCAGAGCAGAGGGAGGTGCTGCCCCAGGAGCAGCCCAGCTGCAGAGCCCCCCAGCTGCAGCCCTTCAGAGCCGGCCCAGCCCCCGGGACTCTCAGAAAGCATCTGCTCTTTGTCGGGCCCTTGGGCTGTCACATTTCAAAGGCTCCCTCTGCGAGCTGCAGAGGCAATGGAAAGTATGTTCAGTTGCAAGTGGGGTCACGAAGAGATGAAGAGAGAGGGAATCAACTGAGACACAGACACACCTCCCTTTGCTGGCTCCAGCTATAAAGCAGGCTTTGGAAAAACAAGGGGGGAAAACCCAACAGAGAAATAAAATGTGCAAAACATCAGAGGAACAGGAAAGTCTTGATTCTACCTCTGCCCCTGAGGAAAATGGCCTCGTGGGGAATTGCGAGCCACACAAACCAGACATGAAGCTTCTTTACAGAAAATTGCACAGGGAAGCTTGAGATAGATCCTGGTGAGCTGGGAAGCACTTGGAGCCTTGTAGGGAAAGCACAGGGAGCAACGGCCAGGAAAAGTGTCCTCATGGAAAGGAGGAGTTTGGAAGCCCAAGGCCCACATTCATCTCCCACCCTGCCAGGAGCCAAGCAGCTCTGACCAAAGCACACAGGAGAGGGCTGGAGAATCCCTAACCCCGTGTGGGAAGCACTGGGAACTGCTGGTGCCTTTTCTTCGTGGCATGGCTGGGCCTCCAGAGTCTCTGTGGCTCATACACACAGAGCAGAGAAACAGCAGCTGCTCCTTCACTGAGGGTTGGGAAAGGTTTCTGCAGTGCCAGAGCCCTGCAGACCCTCCCCATCTGCACAGGAAGGGATCCACAAGCAGTGGGTTTATCTGTCACAAGAGGTAGAAGGGAGAATTCAGTTCATCTGTTCATAATTTCTTGTGTAAACGGCTGAAGTGTTTCCTGACAAGACAGTATGGTCTATTAAGAGTGGACCCCAAAATCCTGCTGGGCCTTCAAAGCTATGAGCCAGTTTCTGAGTCCTTCCTCTGGCCAGGAACTACAGACACCCCACAAAACAAACCCCAGGCAGCCTTGCTGTCTGTAACAGGACCCAACTGGGAAGTGATGAAACCAAAGGGGAGTTTTGTGCACTGAGAATACAGAAAACTGGGAGGCCACTGATGTCAATCTCCCTGTGCTGACTCAGCCCTCACTGCAGAGAGGTTGTGACTCCTCAAAAACCCCCTGTTTTCCACAGCACATCAAACAGCTGAACAGCTGCCCACCATCCTTCATCCATGAGCCTGGGAGGGCTGGGACTGGTGGGCTGTGGTGGGACTGGGGGCACAGGGAATGCCAAGGCCCTGGTTCACAGCAGAACATTCTTAATGCAGATCAAAAGATAAACAAGCACTGCAAGCTTAAGGAAGAGCTTTAAAGAGGAGGTTCAAGGAATGGCTGAAGAGGCAGGTTATGTTGAAAGCAAGCTATCATAGCCCAAGCTTTCCAAAGCTCCCAGGAAGTAAGATTTCTCTTTTGTTACTTATTAAGACTCCAGATGCAGATGGAAGATCTGATTTTGTATTTTCTTTGAGAACCTCAAAGTGTCCCTTCCACAGCAAAGCACCAAGCACAGCAATAGATTTATCATATGCCAGATGATCCTTTGAGCAATATGAGCACCTTGCCAAATCTTGGGAACACTTAGGACAAAGCCATAGATGGAAAAAGCAGCTGAAGGCTTCACAAAGCAAGAAAACAAGAGAAGCTGGATCAAGGAAAGTCAGTCAGCACTCAGAGCCCCAGGGCAGTGAAGCTGCAGGGGGAACTGCCCAGCAAGGGGAAGAGCCCATTTAAGTGCAGGGAGGAAGATCTCTAGCAAAGCTTTTGCTGGCAGCCACGTGCATGCAGTGAGGATTAGATGGCTGTCTCCAGAAGACAAACCTCCAAGCCTCACTCAGAGCAGAAATGAGACAGATCTCAAGTTGCATAGTTCATCTTACTGAAGGGAAGGTGCTGCCAACACAGAGTCTGCAGCTTTCCTGGGGTTATCACTACACATCCCCTGTGTGGAAGGTGCACCCAGTGCAGCACCAGCTACTCAGTGCTCAGATGTGGCTGCACAAGCTGACATGAGGTCCTGAAAAACAAGAGTTACCTTGCACAGCAATGAGGGCAGCACAGCACTGAGGGAAATGTAATCAGGAAGTTGGTAAGTCCACACTGATCATACCTTCTCTTGCTGTTTGAGAAAGACTGGAACACTAAAAATATATCCAAGGATGAACATTTTCAATTAGGCAAACTTGCTATATTGGCAGCTTACAGAAATATTACATGTTATTAAATATAGTGAAAAGTGAGACAGCTCATTTTTATCTCTTTTCCACAGAGTTTAAGCTGCCCCTCCTGCCTGGGGCAGGGTGCTCGTCACAAAAAGCAATGAGGTCCTTGCAAACAGTTGCAGGAAGACAGGATGCCAAGACTGCCACCCCTGCCAGGAAGTGCCAACCACAGAGTGAGTTTTGGCCCATCAGTCTCTCAGAGCCACGAGCAGGATTCTGCTGCTGTTTGTTACAGAGACAGAGCAACCTGGGAGAGACAGGTGCCTCAGAAGTTACACAAGGTCCAGGAAATCCACTTCACTTTTTGTGCTTTTAAGCAAACATGCACATCGTGCAAAGAATTTCCTTCTGATACAGTAAAAGGGGAATTCTGATCTGAGTGCCTGTGCAGCCCTGCAGGTGTGACACACACACTCAGGGCAGCTCATGATCACTGCACAGCCAGTGCCTCACACCAACTCCATCCTTAGCAACCTTTTATGACTCTACAACACTTTTTATTCCAAAGCACTTCCGTGTAGTCTCTTGTGACAAAAGAATAAGTTGAGCCATTCTTTCCTAGGTCACTCCATCAGCATTATTCCTGTACAGTTCAGGGAGCTCTGCCTTCCCAGAGACCACTCCCCACTGCCCCAGGAGCTAGCTCTTGCATCTTTAGACATAGTAATAAGAAAGTGTCAGGCAGAGAAAGTTGAGTAAAAATAGTCTCTTCAGAGGAAATTAACGATTAAAGTGCACAACAGTATTTAAAGCCACGGGCTGGACCACAGTCCTCGATGAAATGCACTTCAATACTGATAATGCCTCCAATTCTTCCAGCTGCTAGAGGAAGAACTACTCCTTTGAAGCTGGGAGCAAGGTTGCAGCTCAGAAAACCTGTTAGAGATGCCTGGTTTGTCCCTGCAGAGGCACCATCTCTGTGGCTGGGGGCGGGGGCTGCAGCAGTGACTGCTCCTCTGCGGCCGCCGATCGCGCCGGTGGCTGCGCTGGCCCTTTCCACGCTCTCGTCTCTGCAGCAGGAGACACAGGAGCAGCCCCTCGTCAGCAGGAAGCTGGCAAAGGGACCCACGTTTAGAAGGGGGCAGGTTTAGGGAACACCCAGCACACACACCAGATAACGTTCTAAGCACAGCAACCTCCCCAGTCCCAGCAAACTAGGAAGAACCTACACTGGAAGAGCAGGAGGTTGTGTTCAAACCCACTGGAGCTTCTGCCCAAGCTCTGCCAGACCCAACAAAACCTTTCCAGAGAAATAACAGCTCCCTCTTTTCCACAGAGTCACTTCCCAGGTGCAAGCAGAAGGATCTCAGGCAGAGTTTGACCAAGTTTCAGTGTTAATGCCCTGATTTATGCTCTGAAGGCTCTGGGATTCAAACATGTGCAGTATGAATGGGCCTCGTTTTACCACTGTTGTAAAAAATCAGCATTTCTTGCCCGCTTCTACCAGAGGTAAGTAGGAATGGCATCTCATTTAGTCTCATTGTTTGTTCCCCAACCCTGACCAGGTCCATACTTAGGTTAATCTTTATTTTCTCAGCTCACAAGTGATGCTGTGGGAAGGCAATTTCGTAAGTGATTTGGCCAGTCTAAAATCTCTATTACTGAAGAACATGCCAAGAGCAGTTGCTGAGCAGGAAGCTAAAAGGATATTGAAGACCTTTCTTCATGGTTTTATTTACCTTCTGGATTTATTTCTGAATCACTGGTGTTTCCAGGGTCTTCCTTCAGAACTCCCACATCCTTTGCCCAATCTGTCCATTTAATTTCCTCTACTCTGGAGAGACAAAATGCAACAGACCCTGATGCAAGGAGCACAGCACTGCAGCCCAGATCTCAGTGTCCTGCAGCAGCCCAACCCAGCTCATCCTGCCAACACAATCCTAATGGTTTGGCTGTAGCAACGGCACTTTATAGAGCTTTTATTTGAGTAGATATTCTGTAGTCTAAGCTCCATCAAGTAAAATATCTTCTCTCCCTGTATATTGGCTGCTGGTCTATGCTGTTGTTTTAAAATACTCCAGTTCCTCCAGTTCAGGGAATGTTCTTAATACAAAGGTGACAATGCTGGGAGTTCAATTAGCCCTCAAACTTGCAGCATGGCAATCACCAAGCAGTTTGCATGTACCCAGAAATATGTGCTTGAGTCAGTGCTGAAATTCTCTGTGGCTGTTCAGGGTTACCAGATTGTCAACCCATTGCTAGGCTGGAGTGCAAGGGGTATGTCTGTCTTACCTGAAACACCACCTCTCATCTTTCTTATTGAGCCCCACTGACATGAAGCAGCCAGATCTCCTCTTCCCACCCTGGCGCCACAGCCAGGCCTTCTCTATTTCTAGAATAGCAATAGCCCTCTGCAAGAAGAAATCCATGTCAGAGAGAAATCAGGGCATGTACAGGGCCCAGCCCTTCTTTTCAATTAAATCTTCCCCAATCAGCAACTAGTTTGACTATAGAGAATCACGTTGGAACCCATTCCCAAAGTGCTCCTTTGCTTAATGGTTCAGTCAGTCACTCCCTCAAGTTACTTGTGCATGCGGATCATGCAAAGAGCAAGAGTTGTAAACACATGTAAAAATGATGTATGTAAGAGGCTTATGCAAAGGTTTAGGACAAAGACAGGCACTGCCACCTCTGGTTTTGTGAGACTCAGGCAGAACTTTGGGCCTCACCTGCAGCTTCCAGACACTCTTGCTGTCATCAGAAATGTCTGTGACGGTCTCACTCATGAGGGCAATCAGCATGTTGAGCAGGAGGATGTAGGTGAGGATCACAAAGAGCAGCAGCAGGAGCATGACAAAGTATCTGAAGCGGGCGTGCTCCTGGAAGTCCAGGTCGCCCATGCCAATGGTGATCTTGAAGAGCTCCAGGGAGACGCTGAGCAGCCCCCCGTACATGGCATGGCTCCCGGAGCCCTCCAGGGGAGCCAGGGACTTGTTCTGGGGGGCTGAGGGGGCGTCACCCATCAGTGTCACCAGAGCTGTGGGAGAAACAGAAGTTAGGTTCTCCCCAGGAAAACTCACTCCTCGCAGCCCAGCCTACAACGAGGGCTCACCTGCAGCAAAGCCAAAGAGGAAGATCATGTAAACCAAGAGGAAACGCAGCAGATCCTTCATGATGGTCTGAAACACAAACCAGGGGCAAGTGCAGTTCTTTATCTTGCATGAAATCACAAGGAGGATCCCCTGTCCTCACACATCATAACCAACCCCCAGGAACAACACTGAAAGCAAGGTGGAAAGTGCTTTTGCCCAGTTCAAGAAACCACTAATACACGTTAAATTAATTCCTCAGTTAAGTAACATCACTGGTAGCTTAATGTGACAGTGCTACAGGAATGTATTTATCATTTTGTTTGTATGAATAGGCTCTTTGAAACAAATAAACATCCTGTCAGTTCCTCAAGATGGAACCCAGTATGGCTGTGTCTGATTGTTTCAACACACACATCCCTCTCTTTTCCATCTCCATTGGGTCTGCACAAGCAGTGATCAGAATCCTTCCCTGGCACCTCATTTCATCTCTGTTCTGTCCTTCCAGTCCCTGACTCCTCTATAGAAACACTGGAAACACTTCTCAGGCCAAGCCCAACAGTTCCAGGACCTCCCACTGGTTTTCACTGCTAGTTTTGAGCTGGTTTGTGACAAATGGGTCAGCTGCTGTCACCTGCTCCGTTCAGGGAGAGCACACCAGGGGTTTGCTGCAATTCTACTCGAAAACACTGATCTCATCTCCTGCAATATCTGTACTTCCACAGCCAGGACTTCAATTCCATTTATGGTTTTCATGGTGCTGAGAGAAGGAAAGCAATCCCAGGACTTCTGTTAGCTCCTCACACCCAAAAGCTTTTCATGCAGAGGTTTCCCCCCTCCCCAGTGCTGACCTTCTGTATCATGACACTGTAGATCCCCGTGCGCTGGAAGCCCCGGGTGTAATAGAGAGTGTTCACCCATCCCAGGAGCAGGGAGAACACCATCACTGCCACGTAGTTCTCTGAGCTGGCACCATACAGGACTGCTGACAGCAGCAATGAGAAGGCCTGGATGAAGCTGGAGAGGAACAGAATGACACAGTGACTCACCTCAACAAGGCCCATTGCAGGTCTGTTCTGTTTTTCAAAGAAAAGCGAATTTTAGGAGGCTACAAGGAGCAGACAAATGGTAGATAGTCAGACAGAGTTTATACAGAAGCATAGAATGATTTGGGATGGGAGGGGCTTTAAGGATCATCTAGTTCCAGACCTACAAACTGTTGCAGTTTTGTTCTGTGTTGATCTCACAGTGTGGAAACTCTGAACTGCTTGATGTAACTCACATAACTGATATTAAATGGGAAAGAAAGGTAACAGAACACATGCCTCAGAAAACTTAGAAGTGCTTTTCTTTTCAGCCAATTCCAAGTCACACTGACAGTGTGATTGAGAACTTGAGCTCTTTTTCTAACAAACACATTTTCTTACTGTGGAATAATTGAGGGTCTGACCTTCACAGACAGACCCTGCCCAGGAAAGTCCATCACAACAAAGGGTTAGGACAAGAGGCAGGAGGTAGAAGCGAGCAGGGACGGGAAGAGAGAGTGGCAGAGGATCAGTGTTTCCTGCTCACCATCTCCCAGCAATGTTAGGGCAACTCAGAGACACAGCAGAGAACTAATTTCACCCCAACTGTCACTGTGCAAACCCCCCCCCCCTCCAGGGACATACATCAGGATCTCGATGCAGCTGTCAGAGCACATGGTCTTCAGGGACTGGCGTCTCCTCCTCAAGTACAGACTCTGGGGGAGAAAAATCAATGGTAGCCATTCATCAGGAGCTGGGCATGTCAGAGAGTGAGCCCTGCCCAGCACAGCCTGTTGCTCGGGGAAAGCTTTGCTCCATAAGCTCCTCTTCACACTTTCATCCCCAAGATCCCAAATTCAGTTAGTCATCCTTCCAAGATGAAAAAAGGCCTTATTTATAAAGGGCAAGGATAAACAAGGGTTGAATCATGGCTCAGCCCCATGTCTTTATTAATAGACTGCATTAAATGCCAGGGATGTATTTTAATGCCATAAATCATAGAAGTCTTGCAGAATTATTTGCTGTTATGAAATTGTGATTCCTCTTGCCCAGCAACCTCACTTGTGCCACCCTGTCACTGCTAGATCACACTGACACTATGTGTCCCAGAGCAGGATTCCCTCCTGCCATCCACTCCTGCACACCCTGATGGCAGGAGAACTGAATGTGCTGCCTCCCTGTCAGTGAGAGCTTCCCTTGTTTCCTTACCTGAGCAAAGATCAGGTAAATGCCTCCTAACAGGATAATGATCAGTCCAGAGACCCACAGGAAGCCTCCAGCCGTGAACTCCACTGGAAATGAAGGCTGCAAGATAAAGACAAAGCCACCCAAAGCAGTGAAGACAGGCAGAGGCAGTGATGACAACCACCCACAGCCTCTGAACTCTGCTCTATCCACTCAGGCCTGCCCAGATAAAAGCTGGACCTACCTTTACCCGTAAGGGCTGGTAATATGCAATGGCTGTAAAGATGATCATGAAGGACAAGTACGAGACAAAACTGAAGTAGAATCTCTTGGAAGCAAAAGTTTCCCATTTCTGCTGAAGCAGTTTGTTCAGTGGCTCCAAAACCACCATCTTGTACCGTTTCTGTGGAAAAACAAGCAACAAAGATGTACCTGTGTGTCAACAGGAGTGAAAACTCAGCAGAGGATTGTCGTGTATGGTGCTGGAGCTCAGTGGCTCCAGCTGGGGAGTCACTAAGGGTTTATTCAGTCAGGCCTTTCAGTAGGAAAGAAATCAACCATCCCATAAGAAGTTACTTCTGCTCGACTTCATCAGTGTATTTGGACACCTCCAGGATTAGGACAACCAAAGGATCAAAAATTTCTCTGAATTACAGATGATCAGAGGCATGCCAAACAGACTTAACGTAATAAAATAACAAAATCTGCACACATTCCCATGATGCATTTCCTTTTCAGAAAAGTTATCATCTGAAACCCCCCATTAGCTCCGAGTGATTTGCGTAATGACACAGCAGCCCTGCAGAGGGACAGCAGGAGGTGTTGCTGTGTGCCTCGCACGGGGCCCCACCGGGGTGTCGCTGCTGTAGGCCAGGATCTCCAGCACAGAGTTCTCCTCGAAGCTGTCCAGGGAGGACAGGTCGTACAGGGACACGTGGATGGGGCCGTAGGTCCACTCGGTGAACTTGCGCGACAGGTGCCGGTACACGGGGTCCTTGATCTCCCTCTGGATGATGTGCCTGAAGATCTGGAGAGAGACCAGGGCCACAGAGGAACGTGCGTGTGATGAAGGGGCAGAAGGCCAGAGCTGTACCCAAACCACCTTCCCCCGCAGCACACCTGGATTTGTGCCCTACACGCCTGGCTGTATCAAACACTGGCTAAAAGCAGGCAACGAACTGCATCTGGTACAGGCTCTTCCAGGAGCTGAACCAGGCTCAGCCCAGTCGAGCTGCCCGGGCTGGGGCACAGGGCAGCAGCAGCCAGCTGAGGCTCTGCAGGACATCTGAGTGGCTGGGAGGTGACCTGCTCAGCCCCTGTCAGCAGCACTGCCACGGGTGGGGTGCAAGATGCTCCTGCCTCCAACCCCACTGCTCCACTGAGGGTGCACTTACACTCCCTGGTTCCTCACCCAGCCCAGGCATTCCCTCTGGTTGTCTTTACCTCCACTTTGCCCGTCTTGGCAGCGAGCTGCAGAGGATTTAATCCATCATAATTCACTATCTCCTCCAGTTTACACGTTGGGTCAAGCTTCACACCTGCCTTCAGGATCTCAACATATATTGTGCTCACAAACTTGGTGTTCTCCTTAGTGTCATCTGCAATCATCACCAGGGCATGGAGGACTGTGTTGCCCTGTGTGTCCTGCTCCTGGAGCCTGGCTTTCTGGTGGGGATTGTTTAGGAGATAGTCCACCACATCAAGCTGGTTGGTACAAGCAGCCAGGGAGAGGGGAAGTTCACCTGCAGAGATCAGGGCACAGTATTTGGAGGGGAAATAGAAAGGGGTGAGAAAGAATTAAAGGAAAAAAAAAAACACAATCTAGGAAAACATATTTAGCCTAGAGTTTTATCACTGCAACACAGAACAAGTTCTTTCTCAGTGTCTGTAGATTAGGAAAGGTTTTTGCAGAAAACAGTTGCTCTGTTTCTGGGGTCAGCTGAAACACTTTCCCAGACCTCTAATTTGGCTAAACTAACCAAGTATTGCTCTCTGTTTGAAGCCCCTCAGATTGAATTAGATATATAAACCCAAAGATGATGGCAAATGCTCACTGAATGTGATGTGAAAAGGTTCTGGCATCCAAAATAGTCAAGAGCTTGGTTACAGGGCAGGGAAGATGGCAAGCCATGCACAGAGGGGCAAATCCAATTAGAATTCATGGCATTGCACACAGCATGGCAATTAAAAAAGGGAAGGAACACGTTCCACATCGACTCACCAAAATAAAAGTAAACTCCTTCTTTCTTCTTCCTGAAGAATTCCCCATGGGCTCTGGCATGGACATCAGCTCCATTCTCTACCAGCAGCCTCACCAGATGGAGGCTCCTTTTCTCTATGGCAATGTGCAGGGCTGTCTGGCCTGAGGAAACAGCAAAGCCTGTCACTCAGTGCCCCTCTCAGGGACAGGACAGGCCTTGAGCAAAGGCTGCATGTTCTGCACAGCACCTGCAGCCCCAGGGCTGGGCAGGGCTGGGGGGCAGCTCAGGACTTTCAGCAACATTGCTTGGAATGTTGCAGACACTGGAGCAGAAGACAAGCCTCAAAACCACCTGAAATTCAACACAAGACCAGGCAGTTTGCCTTGCCTGGCACTGAGATCCCCAGTAGCCATGAGGGGATTAAGACAACCACACACGCACATGGCTGTGCTGCATGTCTGCTATTGAGAGCACAACCCAAACAGCAGAACTCATTTAATGATGATATACCACTTCTTTCTCATTTCTCAAAGTGCTTTTTATGCTTTTCCAAGCAAATCCTCTCATTTCTTGGGTTATTAAACAGGTACCATTTCTGTTTTGCAGACCAAGAACAAAGTTGGAGCAGGGTGTAATTCAAGGCTGAAGAGGATGCAGAATCAGAACTAAAAGGTGAGTAGGCTGTCACTGTGCCACAGCTCTGGATGTGCAGTGCTGAATAAGCTCCAGTTCCCCTCTTTTCCCTTGTACCTGCACATCCCACCTGTCTAACAGGGAATGCCACAGCATCAGAACAGAAACCTTACCTCTGTAATAGCAGTCAGAGCACGACACGTTGACAAGTGGCCTGGGATTCTGTGTCTTTTGGTCTATTTCTAGTAAAACTGGGATTGTGTCATTCCTTCCATTTTTTAAGTTCAACAGGGCTTTCATTAAGCAGGTTTTCCCAGTCTTTGCATCTGGTAGAAAGAGAGTATTGAATGGGTTGTGTGTGTACTTTGCACACAGCTGTATTACTTGATTCAGAAATTCTCTCTGTAGGACCAAATACAATCATTACTTTAAAGGCTTTTATCAGTACTTTCAGTCAGCAGTAGAGGCAAAAACCTTAAGATAGAGTTCATTACTGGCACTCTCCAGCCTCAGGTGGACATAGAGAAAATAAAAGAATGGACAGAGGACTGGAGAAAGCAAATATCCAGATTCCCCTGCTAACCTGTTCATGGAACACTGAGCAGGAATCTACCTGTATATTCAGAATTGGTGAGAAATTTGGAGTTCCTCCTTAAGTACTCCAGCAAACCATCCAGAGCCTCGGGGGTGCCCCTTGTGACCGCGTTGAAGAGCCGGTCCCTGTCGAAGCGATTTGGGTCCTTTTGGCTGCAGGAGAAGTGCAAAGTGTTAGGAGGTTCTGGAGAGCAGAGGCCAAACTGTGCCATGAGCCCCAGTGGGACAGTGTAAGAAAGGGGGAGGAGGGAGGAAAGTTTGTAAGGAAAAAAAACCCAAGTATTTTATTTTTGAGTCAAGGGAAAAATAGAGACAGTTATTTCCCAGAATTCTCTTAAGTGGCTGCTCTTTCCATCAGTTGGAGCTCTTCCCAGATCCAGTCTGATGTGCAGCCCTGGAACACATCCAGAGCACAGAGAGAAGCCCAAGATAGCTGCAGGACCAGAGTCAGGCCCATCACATGGTGGGAGCACTCTGTGAGCTGGTTTACATCCCTGCCTGGCAAGAACAGCTCAGCTGGACAGAGCTCCATGCAAAGCTGCTCAGACACCCACCGTGGCTTGTGAGCTCAGATCTACCCAAAACACAGCCCAACACACCCCAGACACGTGTGCATCTCCCAGCTGCAGAAGGAGAGGCCTAACACACCCCCTTTCTGCACACAATTACCTCCCACCAGATGTCTGTAATAGTCCCACACTGCCACTTTTGGTTTAGAGCTGCTGAAGTCTCCAGGCCTCCTGGGCAGGGATCAGGGTGCATCACCCCCTTCCAACACCCCACAGTTACTCACTTGCTGACGAGTCCTGGCCGATAGTTCAGATTGATCTTGACTTTGGGAGCAAATTCACTGCTCTCCTTCTGATAAGGGGTCTCCAAGGGTCGTGGCTCTCCTTTCTTTCCAGGGCCTGCCTTCTCCTCCTTTTTCCTGGGTGGGGGTTTATCCTCTGGGACACTGTCATCGGTCTCCAGCAATCCTATGAACCTGTTCCTCTGACCTGGGCCTGGCTGCCCATTGGTGAAGTTGTCCATTTTGAGGAGGGATGGTCTTGCAAGTCAACAAATACGTTCCGTGCTGGGGGACTAAACCTGGGAGGGAGTGGGAGAATTGGCACGATTTGATCCCGAGCCCAGAAGGTGCTTGGTGTGACACAGAGGAAAACCTGTTCCCAGGTCCAGAGTTCTACAGTCCACTACGGATCCCTGGAGAGGGAGATTCCATAAAATGCACAGTAGGAGTGTTTGAATAAAGGATCAGGGTCTTAAAGAGGGTTCCACTGGAGGAAAAGTTTATGAAACACAGGCAAGTTGTCTGCAGCACATTTGAACCCCCTTTGTGAGATGACCTCACCTGTTGGCAGCAGCACAGGTTCCTTACATAAAAGGCAAGGAAAGTGGCTCTTTAGGAGACTACAGTCATTGTTCTTGTCTCAGTGCAACCAACATGGGATGGTCACCAAGTGGCCAAAATGACAAGATTGACTGTAGGCCTTCTTTAGAACAGTGATGAGTTTCTTCACGTTCCCTGTTTATACAGGGAGAACACGTGCACCAATTGTGCTCCCCTCACACATTCTGACATTTCATCCTGGGGTGAAATGAGTGGGATCTCCCCAATCTTTGGAGCTGTTGGCTTTCCATGAGAGCACGGGCAAACACTCTGCACAGAGCACAGCTGGATCCAAACCTGCTGCACAGAGAGCATCAGTCCCAGCAGAGCACCCAGCCAGCCCCCTTCTCTCATCTAATACACCCTGAACTCTGTTCTGACTCTTCTAAGACATCTTTTCACACATGGATACCTCTCACACCCCACCCAAGGCACACTCTCTGAAGGCAGCATGACTCAGATCACAGTTTGTGAGGCAGCAATTAAACATCCAGTTACCAACCTGCAGCAGAGCCTTTGTTAATAACTCCGTCTCGTTCCCATGCACTCCCTCCAAATGGTTAACAGGTTTTCTCTGAGGACAAATCTCCCTCGCTGGGACTACAGCCAGACCCCATAGCCTGTACCAGCAGAGAGGCAAATGGACACAGCATTAGCATTCTGGCTTAGATTAGGGTGTGAAAAAATACAGTTCTCGGGCAGAAAACAGCCTCCAAGCATCTTTATGCAGCTCCCAGCCAGAAATCCAAGGGCTGATTTCAAGACAAACCGTTAGGATAATTCAGACATTCAGTTTAGTCTGCACTCTGAAGACAAACATTCCTCTGCACACACAGGCATACACCCCACAATGCAGCTTCACACTTACTTCCTGCCCCAAAACACTTACTGGTACATTTGCCGATCCTTTAGAGGGCTATTTGTACTTCCATGATAGTTTGCTTGTGCTTTTCGGTCTTCCTTTCCCCCAAATCATTTCTCAGCTGCAGTTCCCATCTCTCCACAGCACTCGAGAGAGTTATTTACTGTGAGTCTTGTACAGACAGACTGTCTGGTTTAAAAGCAAGAGCAAAACGGTCCTATAAAAAGGACCCTCTGCTATATACACCCACTTTGTGCATCCCTGGGAAGCACGGGGAGCACTCTCTGCTTGCCAGCTCAACTTCACTTCTCCACCCAAGAACTGAGTTCTTTCTTTCAGAGACCTCCCCAAGCCGTTTTGAGAAGTGCAGCCCCAAGCCCTGCTGTCAGAGCAGGAACAGCACAGCACTTACCCCAAGTTGCTGCAAGCTCCACCCAAGAACAGATCTGACAAGGAGTCCCAACGGAGCCTTCAGAGGGTAAATAATCTCTCAGGAGAAGCCAAGTCCGATGCCAACAAGTGTTAATAAGCATGAAAGCAGATCCAAAATTATTTACATCCATGGGTGAGAGTCCTCTTCTGCAGAGAAGAACATGTTCATATCAGCAGTCTGCTAATAGCACCACTTTGGAACTCCTGGTTGGTGGTGGTCCATGAGAGAATCCAAGGAAGAACCACAGGTTCCTGTTATTTACTCAACTGTATAGCTTTTTGCAAAGTGAAGGAGGGCTTGCACAGGAAATGACTAGATAGATTTCTCAGTAAAAGAGAGAGCCAATGAGTGCAGTGCTCTTATATGGGAAAGCTGGCTGGCTATTGCAAATTCAGAATGCTTAACCCCTGCCTGCACACACAGAGCCAACGCCTCGTGGCTCCCAACCACAGCCCCCTCACAGCTCCAGGGGGGTGCTGGATTTGTTCCTGGCAGTGCCAGAGCCCATGGTTCACTCATGAGGTTTGTCACAGGCTGCCTCAGTCAGCCCCAGGACAAGCAAAAGTGCATGGAAACAGCTGAGATCAACTGTTGCTGTGGGCAGCCAGAGCTCCTCACACAACTTCACCACCCCAGTGAGTAAGTAAAGTGACCAGAATGTGACCCTACAAAGTCAGCAGCTCATCACGAGCACAGGGAACTGC
Source organism: Scytalopus superciliaris (assembly GCA_013400415.1). Taxonomy (NCBI): domain Eukaryota; kingdom Metazoa; phylum Chordata; class Aves; order Passeriformes; family Rhinocryptidae; genus Scytalopus; species Scytalopus superciliaris. Next base: position 592,312 of record VXBX01010860.1, on the reverse strand, counting down.
ACAAAGCAGCCCCAGTTCAGAAACACTCAGGCCACTGGTTACTTAAATTGCCTCTATTGCCCATTTTCTAGTGGGCTGGTTCTCCAAAGGAGTGCCAAATCTTGGAGGCTTCTCCTCGGAGCACGGACTGGTCACCCCTACAACTGACTGTTCTTGGGACCATGCACACACCCCAAAACTGCTTCACTTATCGCTCACAAAAGAGGCCCCCTGGGAGGCAGAGGACATGAGCCCACACCAGGTGTCTTAGTTCTTTCTGTCCCTCTCAGAACAGCCCCGAGGAGTCAGCAAGATCCTTTCCAGAGCACCAGCACGGGATGACATCCAGCACCCACTGCCCCAGCAGCCTTCCCCAGAGGATGCTGCTGCAAGGGCTCTCTCCTGTACTCTTCATGCTTTACCATTCCCATAGTCTAGAGACCAACTAGAGAATCTTATTACCTAACAAAATGGGAAAGAACTCTTCTAATCCACACCTTGACAGCAGGGGCATGCTCCTGGAGAAACCCCAGAAGTTTGGTTAACCACTGGTCCTAAAGCACTGGGAAGGGGTGTCACATCGTGACACACTGAACTCTGGCTGTGGCTTTCTTCTTCCAGACCTGCCAGGAGCCAAATGAGAGCCTGAAGCAATCCCCATCCCACAGGACTGCAGGATGCTGTGACGCTTCCCTGGAATGTGGTCGTCACCCATAGAAACATTCCCAGATGGCTTCGACTTTGAGTCAGATGCAGGCTGTGAGACGACCTTCCTATAAATACACCCATTAAATGGCAGGGTGCCTTTTCCTCCTCATGGTTTTGCATTTATTTCTCAGATTCCTGTGCTTCAAAATTAAGCTGATCCAGGAACAACACAAAGCTGCTTTTTCTTTCCATGATGATTTCTTAATGACTTGTTAAGACCCACAGAATAGCCTATAAAGGACAAACATAAATTCAAGACTAGATCTCATCTCTCTTATGCCTTTCTCATTCCAGCCTTGTGCTGATTTAGCTCAGTTTGCTTCAGTTGTGTTACATCTAATTTACTGTGATATCAACAGAGATTCAGGCCCAGGAGTTTAGCCCAGACTAATGGGTTTAAATCCTCCTGGGCTTCTCCCTCAGCTTTCATTGGAGGCACCCCACCATTCCGGCCAAGGAATGAAATCAGCCCACAAAAGCACATCACAGCAGAGTTCTCTCTGCACATCTGGCTTTAATGGCTTACACAGAGCAAGGAGAATGTGCAGCTTGCTGGGAAAGGAATCACTGCCAGCTCAGAGGTCACCACAGCCAGAGAGAACCACGGAGCTGCTGGGGAGCTCAGCAACACTGGTATGGGCACACAGACACAAACACACACTGGTATGGGCACACAGAGACACAAACACACACTGGTATGGGCACACAGAGACACAAACACACACTGGTATGGGCACACACAGACACAAACACACACTGGTATGGGCACAGACACAAACACACACTGGTATGGGCACACAGAGACACAAACACACACTGGTATGGGCACACAGAGACACAAACACACACTGGTATGGGCACACACAGACACAAACACACACTGGTAGGGGCACACACAGACACAAACACACACTGGTATGGGCACACAGAGACACAAACACACACTGGTAGGGGCACACACATGTGCTCAGGGGAAACACTTGCACTTCTATTTCACAGGAGAGAGAAGCAAAGCAGAAATCACAAACTCTGCTCAGATGTGTCCTTAGCAGTGACAGCACAGAGGTCAGAGAGGGGGTGGTGTCACTGCTGAGCTGGTGATGATGCTCAGCAAACACCTAGTCACCAAAATCTAAAATCCTGAGAGGGTGAGGACTCAGGAGGAAGCTGTCCAGAGCAGCACACAGGGAGAACAAAAGCAGCAATTTAATTTCACCTGTCTGCCAGCCTGAATTTTGTACAAAAGCAGCATGTGACACTCTTGCTTTTAGAGGCTTTTATGTGTGGGAGGAAGAAGGAATCTCACAATTGCTCAGTACTTACTTTACAGATGAAAATGTGTCTGATGGCTCCAAGTTTCTCCTGACAGGAGAGTCATGTTCTGTGAAAACCTTCAATCTGGGAAGAGAGAAGTCAAACTCTTGACTACTAAGTCAAATTTTAAGTCAATTTGCTATTTTTAATTTAATAATATTATCAATTCTATTCATAATTATAGGTTATATATGAGCAAGCACAATAGTTTATGGCAGGAAAAGCAATGACTGGAACCTGCTTAAATGGAAGGGAAAAGGAAGCATGAGGAAGGTGGCATTCCATGGAAATGAGCACATTTCCTAAAATATGTGTCCTCTGTTCACCTGAGTTCCCATTTTGACCAAATGCTGAAAACCACAATAGTCTTTTGATTAATATCATGTTTTGTGTATGCTGCAAATAGAAGTTCAAAGGCACTTACACGTGTCTGTAAGTTACAGGAATCATCCTGGGCCACTTGTAGGTGTAGCAGCTCCAAATCATCTTCTGGGGGAGGGAAGCCTGTAATAACAACATGCATGGGTGGAGCATTAAAATTCCCTCAAGTACAACAGGCAGGGCAGCAAAATACACCCAGTTAAGAAACAATTCTTTCCAAACTTGGGAAAATATCAAGTGTTTCTGCAAGAGACCTGGCTGTTTTTTCCATGCAACCTTACGTAAAACCCACACTGAAGTGATGAATTTCAGCATTTGTTAGTTACCCAGATGGAATCCTGTATTTCCAGAGACACCAGCCAGTGCCCAGCCTAAAATATAAATATTCTTAAACATAATCCCTTGTCAGAACTTGTCTGATATCCCAGGGACTCCCTTCATCTGCAGGACAGTATTGCTGTAACTGCCAGTGCTACTCCATCACATCTAAAGGCTCCAACCTATACAAGTTCTCAGGGCTTTGAAGGAACATTCCAGCTCTCTCATTCCTAAAATGGAAGCATCTCTCCCCTTGATGTATCCCTTTCTGTAGGATCACAGGCTGTAGGAACGCTCTGCTGACAGTGACAGAGCCGCGAGGGAGGCAATGGAGCGGGGATGTCAGAGAGGAGCCGGTGTGTGGAGGAACAGGGACACCCGGTGGCCGCCGAGCCAACCCCAACTGCTGCTGCTGCTTTGGAGGCAGCCTGGTGGGAAACGGCCAGGTAAGAGACAGAGAACAGCTGCGAGCACCTCCCTGGGACAGCGAGAGCCATCCGCTTACCCTTTGTGTCCAAAGAGTTAACAAACTCCTCTAATTCAAAAAACTTCTATTCCAGACTAGGCTGGTTGGGATGATGCAGCAATACTGCACACACACACACACACCACGGGGCAGCCAAAGAGCTTTGAGCACAGCCTTTGGAAGGGTGGAGGAGGCTGCAGGAACACCGGGGAAACGATTCCTGAGGTTTATCTGCCTTAGCACTCACTTGCCCCACTTGATTATGATTTGGGGCAGCTGCTAACAGAGCAAAACACCAGATGTATCCAAAACGCAGTATAATGAGTTCTTCGGATTTTTTTAACCCATATAAGTAATTTTTTTAAAGCTCAGAAAACAAAACCCCTGAAATCTTGGCTGGGCTTTTCTGCTGCTTGGTTAGGTCTGGGGTTTTTCCTGTTGTTCGGGTTTGTTTGTTTTAAAGAGAGAGCAGACTAAAAATTAACTGAAGCAGTAAGGAAAAGAAAGGCCAGTCCCAAAGCTCTGCTTGCAGCAGGATTAAAAGATATTACCACAATCTGTTGTCAATATGTGGGAGCATTGGGATTATTCTAATACCTGGCCGTGCTCCTGTGCCACCTGCTCCAGGTGACCCTGCCTTGGTCCTTGCAAAGGTCTCATCCAACCCTAACAATTCTTTGATACAGATTCCAGCTAAAACCTATTAAATTCTTATTTTAGTCATGAATAGTTGCCTTTAAGCAGATTTTGGTCCTAACCACCACACTGTAAGAAAAATAAATTTAACATAACATCAATCATTTATATTGCCTGATTTGTGTCTTTTGGTAATAACTTCAGTGTAAACAACACACATTTTGCAAATTCATATTCACATTTCCTTGTAACTTCTATGAAAATTCACATAATTTAAGATTAATTGCAAGGATTTTTCCTTATTAATGAAGAAATCCCTGGAGCTGTCTCTTCACACCCCTGACTATTGCCCCTCCACCAGCAGCCTCAGTGACACAGCTCCTGCAAGGGCACAGAACTGCAGCAGAGGTGTCTCTGCACCCTCCCTGTGACCCATCCCTGAGTGCAGCTCCAGCAGCACCCGGGCATTCCCTCCCTGCCCTGGCTCTCAGTTCTGTGCCCTTTCTGGGGAGACAAACGCAGAGCTCAGTGACTCCCAGCACGAGCCTCACCCGAGGAAATCCTGCCACAGGGCTGGAGAAACTGAGCAGTGTCTGCAGCTGTTACCAGGCAGCACAGCTTCCTTAGCAGGGGGGCTGAGAAAGGATCTCTGCGAGCCAGAGAACATAAAGCAGCCATGGAGCAAAAATCAGCAGCAGGAAAAGGTAAGGAATCTATCGTTCAGTGCCAAGTCTTCTCTGGCCTATGAACTGCTCAGGGACCATGTGACAGAGAGCAGGGCTACAGACACCTGGTTGGAATGGTTCAGGGAGCAGTTGGAGCTGGAAGGGACATCTGGAGATCACCTTCTCCAGCCCGGGCCACCCTGAGCTGGTTGCCCAGAGCCCCTTCCATGGTTCTTGGCCATGGCCTTTTAGTATCTCACAGGAAGGTGCCTCTTGCCCAGAGCTGCAACTTGCCCAGGTGGCTCAACTGCACAAAGAATAAAATCAACAGCAAAAAAGAATTGCAGGAAGAGAAACTAAAGAAGTGTCTCTTACACAAGTGTTGACAGAACTGTTTCTGCTAGCACAGCTATGTGCAGCAGACAGGGAAGCAAGCCTTACCCCTGAAAAACCAAAAACTCTTATCACAGCTATAACCATCAAACCCACACTGAAATTAGTTATAATGCCCAGTTTTCTATGAAAACAGTAACTTCTTAG
>VXBX01010860.1:519106-581178 GCA_013400415.1 Scytalopus superciliaris | reverse complement strand
GAGTCCGGGAGTGTCGGTGGGGGCGCTTAGATCCTGAAAACCCTGCGAACTTCTGAGGCGCGTATGGATCCGGAGGTGCCTTTGCCCCGGGCGCTGCGATGAGGCGGTGGTAGGGCCAGCGGGGCGCCCGTCAGCGATTGGCGGGCCGTGAGGCGGCGCGGGCGCTGATTGGCTGGGCCGAGGGGCAGTTGGCGCGGGGCGGGGCGGCGGGCGCGGCGAAGGCTCTGGAAGGTTCGGCGGCGCTCGGCGCTGATTGGTGCGCGGTGAGGTCACGCTGTTGCCGGGGGGGCGCCGCCTGGCGGGGCAGATTTGGGGCGCGGGGGGGGGCGATGGGGACAGCGAGGGGGACAATGACAGGGACAATGACAGGGACAATGACAGGGACAATGACAGGGACAGCGGGGGCTTCTGCGCCCCCTGCCTTAACCCCGGCATGGTGCCCCCCGCGGCCTCGGCGCTGTGAGCCCCCGGGCAGCAGCGCCCGCAGGAAACGCTGACAGTGGGAATTCAGGTGGCTGTTTGCTCGCCCCCGGTCGGTCATGGAGCAGGTTCCTCCTGCGAGCTGATGTGGAAATGTGCCTCGGGTTAGCCTCGCTCCACCTTCCAGGCTGTTTGTACCCCGTTCCAGGCGGGTACCCGAACTCAGGCAGGCTCTGTGGTGCTTTCAGCAGTTCCCAGGCTGGCCTTGCCCAGGCCTCGCTCCCCAGGCCCAGCACAGAGCCATCCCCCCTAAAACACCCCAGCCCTGCCGAGAGTACACAGCCACCAAAAACCCCGGCCACACCAAAACCCTTTTGCTTTCCTTTCCCCTAGCAGGGCTTCCAGAAACCTCCTGGCTTACAGGAAAAGGGAAATAAGTCATCCTAACGACAATTGCTCACAGTGTAGAAGGAGGAGGAGGAGGGGGAGATGGTGAGGGGAAAGTTCAGAGGCAGCTCCACGGCAATAGCCAACCTTGGAAATGTTGTTTGGCTGCACAAACGGAGGACAAAAGGCAGAGCCTGGCAGTATCCCTTTTGTTTGCTTTGTGCTGCCAGGTTTGCTCAGTGTCTGCAGCAGGCGGGGTTTGTTTGGTGGTGCCAGGCTGAGTGTTTGCTCCAAGGCTGGCCCGGGCACGCTGTGCATTGCCAGCTCTGCTCCAGGGACTGAGCCCCACAGGCTCTGCCAGGGAGCAGCTAACACCTACCAGGGTGACACCCACCCACCTCTGTAGAGCTGCAGATTAACCACGGGCTAATGGAAAGCCTGGGCACTGTCTGAGCACATCAGGCTTGTATTAAGGGTTTTAGCGTGCTTGTCTCTCTTTGTAATGTCCCTGTAGATGCAGAAGGAGGAATTTCTGTCAGTTTTGCCTTTGCGTACAAACCAGCAAACAGAGGAGCCTTCCCTTGTTTCTTTCCCTAAGAATGGCTAAATCCTGTGGTGTGGGAACTGTTGTGGTGGTACAAAGCACGTGTATTTAACAAACATTCCACTCTTCCTCCAGTACCTCTTATTCTGGTGAATAAAAATCATCAAGCAGCTGACTCTGAACTACATATAAATAAATGCAAAGCTGAAGAAACCAGAAATCTGTATCTTGTGACTGGCCTGGCTGCACAGGTGGCTCCAGCCTTTGCCAGGGCATGGGGCCTGCAGTTGGGAACACATATTTCTCTCCAAGTGGTTTAAAAGTAGGTCACTGGGCAGTAGTACAAAGCAACCTACTTTCAGAAGGGAAGAATCCTAGGTCAGAGAAATGTTTCCAATGAATCTGTACGTTCTGGAACACGAGCTGGGGCTGTTTCTTATGTAGGCTAATGCCCTACCAACGGGGTATCATTTTTACGTGAGTAATGTGGACTGAAGCAATCTGTTTATCTTTAGTTACAAGCTTTAGCTTGGGACAGCAGTCAGGCCATCTGAGGGTGTGTAGCAAGCCCAGTTACTGTTCTTGGTTCAGACAAAAACAGGGCTACTTGCCACAGGGAAAAAACAATATATATAAACCATACACATATATTCCTATGTCATAATATTCCTCACACCTACCTCAGGTCTCCCTCACTGTGTTTGACACAGGATAATTATATTTACGTATTTAAAGTTGGGGAGATAAATATTTTCTCCCTGAGCCTGTAACACTGCAATAAGGTCCAGACTTCTCTGAAGTTCCACCCATGAGACAAAGAGACTCGTGGCATGTTACTGCTTGTCCCTGTGCTGCCAAGCTCAAGGCTTACAAAAATAGTGAGTCATAACTCTAAGTACTGTGAGATTGACTGTAATGTTATGAGACTGCCAAAAAAAGACAACTCTCTGAGTTTTGTTTTTAAAGCCTTACGCTAAAAATACCTTCAACAAACAGAGTTTTTAATAAGCTACCAACTTCAGGAGCTGGAAGCTTAAGAAAAACAGACAGATTGGTAGTAGAAAGAGGAAAATGAGTGATACTCCTCTGTCTCCCTGTTTGTTTAAGGAATGTTTTAACTTTGCAGGACACAAGGGATTCAGCTGTAAGATCTGTGCTGCCTTGGTAAACAGGCTTGGGCACGTCTCTCTCTGCAGGTCTGAATGACCCAGAGGAACACGTGCCAATTCACTCTGCTCTCATGGAAGGAGACTTATAAAGCGCATTTTAGAAACCCACCACTGGGCTAAACTCACGGGCTTGTGTCTGCAGGCTGTGCCAGAGAAAGCAACAATTAAGAACTAGGTCTATTCTAAAAATTACTTGTCTGCATGTCTCCAGTCTGCCTCCTGCCCGTGAGTGCTTTGGATCCCAGCCAAGCTGCAGTGCAGGGAGGGAGCTCTTTGTTCACGTCCTCTCTGCTGCCTCGGAGCCCACGGAGCTTGTGGGGTCTGGGGGGAGGTTTTTCAGCAGGATAGCAAAGAAGTACCTTGAAAAACAGACAGACAGAAAGAAGAAATAAGTCCTAAATGCTGTTAATCATTGTTAATATGTTCAATAGAACCTCTCTAACAGTGAACAAAAACAAACACTGCCAAGGCTGTTCTGACCAGGCTTCATCCATTGGCCCAGGGGTGACACCTCCTGCACTTTGTTTTCAGATCCAGCTTGGATCCCTTGATGGTGAGGAGAATGTCCAGAATGCTTCCCCCTCCACCACAGGAAGCCTAAAATCAAGCACTGGCATTTTTCTCCCCTGAACAAACCACATAGTTTTAACTGCCTGTTCTTTTAAGTGTGGTGTCAGCTAAACACATCTTCTAGTTCCCTGCTTATTAGATAAAAAACATCCACAGTTCCTAATTCTCTTTCACCCACAATCACGTAGCTGTTTTCAGCGCTGCTTTGGGGATGAAAATGCTCTTACAGGCAGAATTTCAGTGTGGGCTGTGAGCCAGGGCTGCAGAGCTGAGTCATTGTTACACAAGCAGAGCTGAGATGGCACAGAAAAACCCCTTTGTACTTTAACACTGGAACACGTCAACTGTTGGACTTTGAGTATCACAAGCCACCTACACAGAGAAACAACTGTAATTTACTGGACTTTTCCTCTTGTCCATCCCATCATGTGAATAATTCTTTCTTCCCCGTTTTGCCTCACAAGCTTCAGAGCAAATGCATTTTTCAGCCTCTACCAAAGTCTGGCAAACATTGCATCAGCTTTGGAAGTAACAAAATGAAAGCTGTTAACTCTCTGGGCACAAGGAAGCACCTGCTGCCCAGGTACACTGACAAGGCAGTACGTGACCTTTGGGATTTAGGGCTTCCAGCTCAGAAATCTGTCATCATCCAGAGCACCACTGTAAAGCTCTTGAATTGATTATTTATTATCATGGGAGCCAATTTTGAGCTCTGAGAATCCTCTGTAGTGAAATGTGAAACAAATGAAAAAGGAGGAAGAATTCCTTTACTATGGCTTAGGAAACCAAACTATTTTGTCCTTCCATTTTTGTTTTTTAGTTCTTTATCCTGAAACACCACAGGGGAGCAGAATTTATTTTCAAAACACAACCTAAATTTAAAATAAGCTGAATTGGTTGTGTAGGGGCACAGAGAGTGACAGATTTGCAGATATTACATGGGCTGCACACTGCAGTTTTCTCCCTGGAACTGCTTTTTGAGTATGTACACATGCTAGGGGTTCGTATCTTGCAGATAGAAGGTCACTTGTGTGAACTGATCACTAACAAGCTCCTAAAATACATTCTGGCTTTCAGTGTAGAGCAGTTCAGAGTTTTTGGGACAGGACAGACCACGTAGGATAGACCCTGTGACTGCTGCTGGCTGTCCCTGCTGTGACCTGCACAAGCTCAGTTTCAGTGCAGTTCCAGTTTCACCTCAGTGACTTTTTCTCCCAAAATATAAGGTGACTAACACGAACTCCTGTGTGGCTAAAGGTCTGGGAGTGGCTCAGATCAGGAGCTGCAGATGAACACGCTGGCATGGGCCAGGACTTGTCACACGGGGTGTTTAAAGTGGTTCCATTAGAATGAGTAACCAGTGCAGAGGTTCACATGAGGGATAACAGGAAACTGTAACTCGGTGCCCTTTCCTATCACGGGGGAAGAGGTGCTGAGCCACAGGATTGTTATGCAAATCCTGGCATGTGCTGTCTCTGGAGGCAGCCTGCACATGCAGTAGCATGTTTTTAAAGCTCTTTTCCAGACCGGAGTGTTGATAAATGTTTCATTCATTATTGTCCTGTTGCTTTGGCATATTCCTGGCTGAGACCTGACCTTCTGCCTCTCCACAGGCCGTCAGCTCACTTGTTTACATCTTTCCCTGTTACCCTTCTTGGAAAGGGCAAGACATTAAGTCCTGTTGAATACAAATCCTTGATTAGAAGTCAAACAAAATAAACGTCCAGTCCTGCAACACTGGGCACAAAGTTAATCCTTGGAGTGTTTTTTTTTTTTTTACCCCCAACCAAATGTGACCTGAATACCTCCAAAATTTGGACTTTTCCCTGCACTGAGTAGTTTTACTTGAGAAACAGCATTGGCTTTCAGATGTTCAAGAATAACCTTCTGTAAGATATTTACCACTAGAGGAGTGATTTAGTGTTTTCCTGAGTTTTTTGTTTGATTGGTTTGGTTGGTTTCTTGATATTTTTTTTTGTTTGTTTATTTTGAGTTTGGTTGGTTTTTGTTTTTCAAGGTATGTAGTCTCTTGATTATTTTCCTTTTGAAGATTTTGGTGACAGAATTTGTGACAAGCTGTCCAGTGGGAATCCTGCTAGAAGCCATTTCCCTGCGAGGCTGCCACGATGACTTCAAACCTCAGGAAGGTCTAAATGCACTTCCGAAGGCTCATCCCGACCCACGGCCGTGTTGTCACACAGCGGTTTTGTGTCTAAACGAGGGTGGTGCATAGCAGAGATGTGACACAACAGAGCTCAGCAGCCCCTCGGGTCTGCGGGGCACCTGCACATCCTGCAGCATGGGAGGCATCGTATGTTCAGAGTGAGAGGGAAAACTCGGGCTCATGCCTGGCCTAAGCAGGGATTTTAGGTGGGAGAAGGAGCCCGCTGTCCCTCGGGACACACCGTGAGCAGCGCGGGCCGGGAATGTCCCGTGACTTCCAGCTTCGCTGGCTCCCAGTGCCCACCCCATTGCCTCCCAGGGCCCACCCTATTCTCCCTCGTGCCCTCACTATTCCTCGCCCGTCTCCTTTTTCTTCCCTCCCGNGGGCCGCCCCGCACCTTCGACCTGGGGGCGCAGAGCGAGCGCTGGGCCGCCTTCCAGGAGCGCCACCGGCTGAGCTGCGAGGAGGCGGCGCGGCTGCTGCTGGACGCGTAGTGAGTAACGGGGCCCGCGGCTCCCCCGCCGCCCCCGGCCCGTCCTGCCCCGTCCCCTCCTCAGCCGTGCCCGTCGGGACCTGCCGCGAAGGGCGCCGGGGGCATCCCGGGTGGGAGGGGGCGCACCCACCGCCGGGAAAGGGGCTTTCTCTGCTAAAGCTTCTTCACGGCTCTCCCGGCAAAAATGTCTTTAGGGGCACCTCAGGGCTCAGCTTCTTTATCTCCACCCGTGTCCCGTGCTCGCTGTTTGCAGAGAGCCGCACTGCAATGAGGAACTGCAAAGACAGTGTTTGTCCCTTGAGCCGGCACGGTGACTCTGAAAGGCGGCTCGGGGAGAAGGAGAAGCACAGGCTCAGAAATTCCTTGGTCATAAAGTTCCCTCGCAATTATAACACCAAATAAAACACGTTTCAAATATTATGTAAAATCCAGCTATCTCTGCTTTCCCCAGCTTTTAAATGGAGCAGTATGAGTGGTGCTGGAGGAGTTGTGGGGAAAATCGTGGGAAATGTCAGTTCTCAGCTGCAAGCAGGTTGTCCTGTGGCAATAAGCCTGGTTTCTGTAGGGTTGTGCAGGACACAGCTGCAGCCTGGGTGACACGGTGACCCGGGCTGTGGTGGGGAGCTCTCTTGGACTGAGTAGAGGGTCCTCAAACTGCTGCTCTTCTTTCCTTTTCACCGTTTTAATTAAACCACAAAAGCAATCGCTGTGAGGACAAAAGCCATTCGCTACCTCACTGACACATGTTATTAAAATACATTCGAGTGGATACATTTCCTCGTCTTCTGCAATTGCTCAAGGCAGACCTGAATAATGTTGTGTATAACCTTACTGCTTTCTTGGCCAAAAAAAGAGAGTATGATCACAAGAACTCTGTTGTTTGTCTCCCCAGTGAATACAGAGGTTTGGTCAAGCACACAGGAGGCTGTCACTGCGGGGCCATCCGCTTTGAGGTCTGGGCTTCACCAGATCTGCACGTGTTTAACTGCAAGTGAGTTGTTTTGTTCCCTGTTCTCATAGATGAATATCAGCTCGTCTGCTTTTCCAACCTTAGAGCTAAAAGATGAGACAGCTGCAGAACACCCTCTGAGCTGTTTCCACAGGGTTTGCCCTTAATTATGTCTTGATCCAATATGAGGTCAGTGCTGGGGATTTCAGGTGCTGCTTCTTTAGGCAGGACTTGGGTCTCACAACCATGCTCATGCAGAAAGTGTCAGCAGAGATCTGAGTGCAGGTGCTCAGCCATCTGCTTTATGTTTCCTCTCAGTGCAGTGGGCTCAGAGCACACTGGGCCTTTTTTAACTTGGTCTTCTCAAGTGACATGACATCTCTGACCACATGTGCCTCAAACTAAAACACTCTGTGATTTCAACAGTGATCCACCTTTGCCTGCAACTAGTTTGCTTCAGGCTCATGGGTGAACTTCTGAACTTCACTTTCTTGTTTGCAAAGTAACTAGTGTTGGCAAAATTGGCCAGGCATAGTCTGAATAATAAAGTGGATTTTTCAGGGCTAGAGTTTGTCCTTAACACTTGTGTATGTGAAGAATACAATGTTTGGTTTAGGAGAATACTTTATGGGGGTACCTGTGTAGGGTCAGTCTGTCCCATGGGTGTGCTCAGCCAAACACTACCAATACCAGCAGTATCTTGCCACTTACCTCTGTGATGCCAACCAGGAGCCATTCTAACTCTCAATGGAATCTCTGTTGCCAAGAGGTCCCTGCTAGATCTGACTGCTGCACTACCACTTGTCCACTGCTTCTAGAAAGGTCTGCTTTTTCTTTTACAGTTGCAGCATTTGCACAAAGAAACAGAACAGACACTTCATTGTCCCAGCGTCGCGTTTCAAGCTGCTGAAGGTAGAGTGAGAAGAACACAGTAAGACCATGGCCATGAGCTCAAGCAGTATAATCTAGTGCTAGCCTGGACCCAAGCAACAACCAGTTTTCTATCCAAAGTTTGCCTGTGGCTAGTTAGGGGAAATGGTTGAATTTTATACTCTCTGGTGTGGGTGTGTTAGTGCATCTTACTTAGTGAGCTGATAGTGCAGCTCTTGCAGTTCTCAGGCCTGACTGTTATGGACATGTGTACATACAGAGCACAGGGGTTCAGAAAAGGAGCATGAATGCAGAACTCTGTATCTCAAGTAAAGACAGGAAGGTGGTATTTTAAATTTTACATTTCTTAGCTATGGGCCCAAAGTAATGAATCTGTCTGTTTATATAGAAAACTCACATTGCTTTTCATTTGCTTAGGGTGCTGATAATTTGAGAACATACACCTTCAACACACACCGTGCCCAGCACACGTTCTGCAAGACCTGTGGTGTTCAGAGCTTTTATACTCCTCGTTCCAACCCAGATGGTTATGGTAGGTACAGAGAGTAAGCTGTGGTAACCAGCAAGCAACCATTGGTTAAAGGCTCCACTGGATGCCAACATGACAGCAGGGAGCAGCATGTGTCTTAAGAGTTTGTCCCTAAAATGTTAAACAAACATCTGGAACTGCAGCCTGAACCTGTAGCTCCTCCATAAGAAAGTCTTACCTAAGATCTGTGGGCTTCTGCCTGTGACAGGATTCTCATGCAGGCTCCTCAGCCTTACAGCAATAGCATTTGCTGTTCCCTGAGAGGCCCCATGCAGGGAGTGGTGCAGGCATCTCCCTCACTTTATGAAAAGCAGGTTTTTGTGTGCTCTGCCTTTGTTCAGGAATTGCTCCCCACTGTCTGGATGACGGCACTGTGAGGACCATTATCACAGAAGATATCAATGGCAAGGAATGGGAGAAAGCCATGAAGGAGCACAAGACCATCAGAGACATGTCAAAACCCTGACACACCATTCCAGCAATAACTTGGAGCACTGCTGTGGAACTGCAGTCTGGGATTTCCTGGGTGATGGATGGTGAAATCAATTTCTAATTACTCTTATCTGTTCTCTGTTTCTTAAATAAATCTTTCTATGCTGATTGTCTCAGTCCTTTGTGACTCAGTTTTCAAACTGCCTCTGCTCTGTAAACCACTCCAAGGTTGCTAGTTTGGCACTTTGCCTTTAGCTGTGCTAAAGTTTAAATCACAATATAAGAGACCTAGTTACAGTCTGGGTCTCCTGCTCCTCATTCCTGTGTCCTGCTGAGATTCTTGCCAGTTGATTTCGAGCCCCTTGTTCTGAAGCAAGAACAAATGCTCATGTTTCATGAGGGTCACTCTGAGAAGGTGGAGCCTGCAACACAATGTGTACGAAAGAAGCAGCAGCAGCAGCAAAGATCAGTGCAATTAGAAACATGTGTATTATTTCTGATGTTTTATTCAAAAGCTTTGGCTTTTTAAAGTTCTGACTGGATAAGAAAGGGCTTGTGATTGTGATATCTGTGGAGATAGCCTGTTCTTTGAAAAGTTCCTCCTGATATCTTATTTTACAAAAGGACCAAGAGATAGTTGCCAGGCAGTCCTTGCAGCTGTATCTCCTCAGGGAAATAGTTTGTGCCATATCTTCTCCAATGCATTCGATTCCTAATTATGTGAATCCGAATTTCTCATCCTATTTAAGCTTCTACAGTGAGAAAATTAAGCCCTGTCCATCTCAATGTATCAGGCACCAAGATACTCAAAGGAAGTTCACACAGCTGGTTTCTTCAGTCTGGAGAAGGTGACACAAAGAGCATCCCCGTCCTCTTGGGTACGTAACACAAGAGTGTCCTTTAGTCCCAGGCCTGGCATGGTCCTTTTTTTTGCTCATTCTTTCCCTGCTGGAGCTGTGGGCCATGTCCTGCTACAGGAGCCTCAGTGAGTTGACCACCATGTAACGTGAGAAGAGCATGTAGAGGTGACGGAACCAGAGGAGTTGGCTGCGATGGCACCGCATGGCCCTCTAGAAGGAAAGAGTTGAGAGAGCATTATAAGAACCTTCCAGGCCTCGTGTGAGGGCTGTTTCTTAGGCCTCCCGTGAAGTTCAGTGCCAGTTTATAGGGCAGCCTGTTTTCAGAGAGCAGGGCAGAAGCAGTGGGAGGCGGGAGGCTGCAGGAAGAGGCCTCTCTGCCCCCCTGCTGCTGGTGCTGTGGTGCCTAATGTTCAGAGGATCCTGCTAGAAAGGCCATTATCAGCTGTAGATTGGTGCTGAGACAGTGTATTTGTCACTTATAACTCCTCCTCCCCACACGATCTCATGCCTGAGTGTTCACATGCTGGGAAGCAGGAACCTGATAGGTGTGTATCTGGGAACATCCCTGCATTTGCTTCCGACTGTACACAGCCAGCTGAAACTGAACCTATTTATAGTGCACCAGCCCAGAAAGGTCATGTTTCAGAAACAAAAACCACAAGGGAATAACCAACACCACCTCTATCAGAGAGGTTTCCATATGTAACTCTTACCTTTCAGCAGCCTCAAAAGCAGGAAAGTTCTGTAATTCGTGCATTAACAGCATTGTTTTCTCAGCAAAGATTTTCATGCTGTGGAGCTAATCAGACTCTGATATAGCCAACTGGGGACTAAATGTGTGAGATCTCATGCAGCAAAATAGTTTAAAAGATGAACAGTAAAGAAGGGAACTCTTTGAACCACAAGTTCACAGGCTGTTCCCATCTCAGTTGGAGCTGTGATCCAAGGATGCTGTTCCTGGCATGGCAACATGCCAGGCTTTGTCAGGACACTCATGTGTTCAGAATATTATGTTGGATCCAGTCTCCTCTGAAGTGCATCCTGGACACAGTGTAAGACTCAGTGCTCTGTGACTACTGAACTGCCAACCTGTTCAGCCCAGTCCTGTCACACAGCAATGGGGTAACCTGTCCATTCATTCATGTTTTACAAACCACTGACCACATTCCTTAGTGACATTTACAACCCACGTACACAACTGCTTAAGAAATTCCCCGTGAACGTGAGGCTTCTGACTAAAGCGTTCACGAGGACGAGCCACTGGAACAGGTTAAGCAGGTGCCACAGGTCTCACCTTGGCTTGCTGAGTCTCCTCCTCTGTGAGTACAAAGAGCAGGTCCCCGGGCAGGAGGCAGGAAATGGGCACGTCCAGGAAGGAAATGTATTTGCGCAGGAGACTCACGGACTCGAGCACGAGCACACGGCACCCTGCACAGAGGAAGGGAGGGCTCTTTCACAACAGCACCATGGCAAGGTGCCCTTCTCTCCAGGCTCAGCAGGCCTTTGCAGGCTCCCCTGTGCTGCTGCACTTGGGCATCCCCTTGCAAAAGGGGAGCAGCTTTTCCTGATGCTTGCGCCAGGATCTCCTTGTGCCCAGAGCATGTTTATGACCATTTGTACTGGTTCTTTTTCTATATATGACTATGTGGATGGGTTCTTGTTGTGTACAGTCTGTTGAAAGCAAAACTAGCTTTGACTATCTAAAAACTGTGGGGCTTTTTGTTTGTTGGGGTTTTTTTTGCTTATAATTAAATTATTCCTACATAATGATGATTCTCTGAATGCTGGCACTATATCATATAATGGAAATTTAAAACAGCAGTCTCTGGTTCAGCTACCAAAGTGAAATTTCATCTTTGTCCTCCAATTCTTAGCTACAGAATAAATATTTACATGTCTCCGGAATGGCTGTATCAAATATTAACTCAGGCAGGCAGTTACACTTTAAAAGAGTTCCAGAATACATTGCTCAGAGTTTGTGATGAAGCAGAGGAAGGCAACATGTACAAAGATTCTGCTGGTGTGGAAGTTTTGGGGGTTTTTTTCTGTTTTAAAGATCCCCTTGAACTCGAAAGTTAATTGCTATTCTTTTTACTATGGCTAAATTGTCTTCACTGATGAGCTCAGAGCTACTGGTGGTCCCATTTAGAGCCTGTAGCTCTCAAGGGATCTGCTTTGGGATTTCCTGGGGCTTGGAAGCTGCTGTGATTATGCTCCACATTTCACACATTGTATTAAAGTTTGACAGAAGAGGCCAAAGTCACAGTTTACACAGGTGGTCAGAAACACAATTCAGTTCACAATTAGATTTTCTTCAGTGTGTCCTGAAACAGTAGAATGACCCCAAAGAGACCCAGAACAAAGCTGAACTGCTGCAGAGGCTCCTGATGCACCACTTCAGTGTGTGAAGCCTCTGCTCAAGCCCAATAACTGCTTATGCTGGTGGTGCTCAAATACGTCCTGGCCTTAAAATGTCAGCAGGACTTGTGTCCTCCTAAGGGAAAAGATTCTCCAGGACAGGAGCAGGAACAAAGATCTTTTCCCTGCTTTGGATATTTGGTAGATCCCTCATTCTAGCCTGTACCAAGCGGGACATAGGAAAGGAAAACTTGTTGCTTTACAGTGAATGAATTTCCTGGAGACACAGGGGAAGCTCCCACAAGTCTCCAGGGTAGAACCTGATGCTTCAAGGTGTCCCACCAGCACCATTCCTTCCCCAGCCAGGGGGCTGTGACACTCTGAACCCAGGGAGAAACAGCACAGGACCATCTTCCACAAATCCCCTCCTAAGTGATTTGTGTCCCAGCCTCTTCCCAGGGATGCTGACTCATTTCACTGCAAAGAAAGGGCTTGCTTTTATTCCAGCCAAAGCCTGAAATGGCAGGACATGGCAGCCCTTGTGGACTCCCTCCAGCACATCTCTGGGATCTTTCAATTCCTTTCTTTTTTGTCTCTCCTTCAAGAGAAAGATGTACAACTTGTTCCAACTTTTCAATAGCCTTTTCCACTCCGCAAGGCAAAACTGGTTAAGTCCTTATTTCAGTATCTCAAAGGGCCCCAGGGCCATTCCCCCCTCCACTGATCCTGGGACGTGACTCGCCAGCAGCACTAAAAGGAGTTGTGATCCCCCGCTGTGGGCAGCGATGGGCAGGGCTGGAAGCCTCGAGGGAAACCACTGGCATTTCCATGCAGACATAGGCTGCCAGAGCGTGTGCCGGGCCGGGCCGTGCAGGGAAAGCCCTGCCGAATGCCGGTGTGCTCGGGATGTGGCCGGGAGATGGCGGTATATTAATTCATGCAGCAGCGATGCCCTTGAGTTCCCCAAAGCTCAGCAATAAGGGCTCAAAGCCATTGCAAGTGATTTCAGGATCCATCGGTCTGACCTGCTGGGCCCTCCTCGGTCAGACCAGGCAAAGTGGTGGCATTCAGAGCCTCCCCAAAAAGGGGCACTCCAAGAGCCTTCTGTGTCAGTGACATGACAAGGATCTCCATGTGCTGACAGCACAGCCGGCTCCACATGGGAATGTGAGATGAAACGAAGCAAGGAAGGAATGTACAGTTCAGGGAGAGATGGAAAAGGGTGCAGAGAAACAGGCTGCTCCCTGCCGAGCAGGGTGAGAGCAGGACTGCCACTGAGGAGTCCACTCCTGTGACACCAGCAGGTGAAGCTTTTCAGAGCCTGTTGTGACTGTGACCTGGGCAGGATGGGATTAGCAGTGTAATACAACCTCTCTAGGTTGGCAGAAAGGGCAGGATCAATATAGCTCGTGGATTAGGCCCAGAATAGTAGTGTGTGAAGCCTGCAACCTGCTGGGCTTGGCTTTCCACTTCCAAATCACTGAGGCAGCAGGTATGCCTAGAACAAGGAGCTCCTGGGCAGACTGTGTGTGCTGCAGGCCTGCACTGCTCCTGAGGGATGGAAGCACACCAGTTCTTTTGGCAGAGCACTGGTTATAGCTGGAAGGGCCCAGTGGAAGGGGTGGAAGCATATCCAGCAGCTGTCTTGGCTTCTTGAGACAAGCCCGTGTGCTTGTGCCCAGGCTGGAGAACTTGATTACAGATTATAAAAAGCCTGTTGTGTTTATGCTGGCTAAAGGCATTAGAAAGCAAAGCAGGATATTTAGGGTGCTCATTTGCATATCACTGAGGCAATGCAAGGCTTAGCTGGCTGTTGCATTTGCAGAGAGATTTTCTGTGGATTCCCTGATCACATGGGCTTACACAGGTTCACCCACACATAGTTCCCTCTTACCAACAGCAGAGCAGCACATTTCCATGGCCTGAACATGCCTTTCAGCTCTATCCAGACAGCCTCAATCCCAACATCACTCTTGTTTCATTAAGCCCCTCTGATGCACAGCCCTGCACGCCTGCCAGATCAAATTATAAATACTGGGAATTTCAATGAGACTGGAACTATATTTGGAAGGCTTAGTGTAAGCAGCAGCATGGGAGCTCCCCGTTCCTTTGGTGTTTGTAGGTCATGTCAGATGTGATGTAATCAGAGCAGCAAGGCTTTCACACAGCTCCAGGACTCTCTTGATGCTGCTGGAGAAATGGAAATGTTCTCTATACATGGGTCTGTTTCAAACCTGAATGAATTTGCGGCTCAGCCCATATTCAGGACCATAAAGAATCCAACAAACCTGCATGAATAGCACATGAAAGTGGCTCAGTGTAGATGGGGCCTGACAGCCAGCAGTGACATCAACCACTGCAGGTCCTTGTCCTTTGTACTGCACACAGAGCTCTGCTGCATCCCAAAGCTGAACAAAGAGAAGGTCCTAGGAAAGAAGTTGGCATTATACTCCTCTTTCATAAACTGAGGAACTGAAGAGACTGGAGTCAGAACTCAGCTAAAGGGCATTCTGCCATCTTGGCTCATGCTCTCTCATTAGGTCTGCAACTTCCTGCTAGCAGAGAATTAAAACTGATTTGCTGTGACTCATTCAAGTCCTACAATGATTTGGGAATTAGCATTAAAGGAACACAACCCAGATGGCTGCTGAGGGAACAGGAGGTTGACTGAGTGGGCCTGGTTGAGCCACCTTCCCATGCTCAGTCCAAAGAGCTGACTGACAGCTTTGTGCCTAAACTAGTTCCACACATTTGTCCCTGAGTCAGGCACTGTTTGCTGGAGATAAGGACTGCAGCTCTGCTCTGGCACAGCAGCTACAAAAGGGGTCAGGAGCAACCTGCTTCTGTAAGCTGTTTCTTTCCTTTGCCTACTTGTACAGAGGGTTTCTCAGGAATTCTTGCTCATTTATAGATGAAAGAAGCCATTACAACAATTTGTTGTGCCACTGCAGATTTCAGACACCTTTCCTGAGCACCTTTTGATGGAAGCTTAACCTGGTACATGCAAACACTTTTGGCTAAGCTGGTAATGGTTTCTGAGGCCTTTGTCACAATAAAGAAAAAAGGCTGGTAAGATGTGACCAAAAACTCTGTGACAATGCTGAAAGACCTGGAAATAGCACTTATATACACACAAGACAGCAAGAGGCATAGGCCAAACCCTGAATCACAGCACTGAGACAGGACAACCCCTAAGGACAGAAAAGTGACTGCAGAGAAGCCTGAGCAGGTAAAAACTGCAGGGAGATAAAAGAGCAAGGAAGAGTTGAGCTGTGGGTTTCATTTGCATTGCAAAGGTGAGTTGGGCAGCTGGAACCCTGCACAGAACTCTGATGTAAACAAATGCCCAGTGCCTGCAGGGGCAGTGACAGGGGGTGACTTACCTTCAGGCAGCTTCCCCTCCGAGTGCAGGTACCTGTGAAAGAAGAGATACATGTGAGTGAACACTCAGTGGAGTTATCCAAACCCCGAGTTTCCAGGTAGAAACTCTGTACACTAAGCCCACCCTCCTCTCAACACACACACAATTACAATGGCCAATTTTAGGAGAAACTCTGGGAGCCAACACTGGCTGCACAGCTCAGGCAGGGATAAGCCTCATTGCCCACACTGTTCTGCCTTTACTTTCCTCATCCTGCCTGCTGGGACACATCACAAATAAGCTCTATAAATTCAATTCACTCTCAAACTTCTCAAGTTGCACTCAGGGAAACTGCAAAAGGTTTCCAAGGGCTGATCACCTCTGGGAGCACTGGTGGTTTAAAGCCCAGGGTCTGCTGGCCAGGGACATTGTCTCAGCAGCTCCTCTTTGGGGACCAGCTCCTTTTTTTCTAACCCATGCTGGCACTGGGACATCTGAGAAGCTGCTCTGGCTTTTTGCTCACTAAGACTTTGATCCCTTCATGACTTTGTCCTGGATAGTCTCTGTAGCAAAAGTGCTTCCCTTGGGAACAGGACGAGGGGATCAGTGCAGGACATGAGCACAGTGAAGGCACTTCCATCAAGAAGTGTAAGCAAATGATCCTGGTATGGTGAAAGCATCAGAGGGTATTAGTTTCAATTCCTTTTTAATGCTCTTGTTTTTCCTCCTCTAGCCTGTGGCTCATGGCTTTGGAGCAATAGTGTTGATGTGCCCATGTGCACCAGCCCCAGTTTGGCCCATGGCAGGGCTGGGAGGCAGCAGGTCTCCGGCAGATGGCACTCAGGGCTGTCCCAGCCTCTTCCATGAGGAGAAAAATTCCAAACAATGGAACATTTGCCAAAAGGAGAAAGGAAATAAAAAATAAATAAAAAGAAAAGTTATTTAACCCTGTGTAATATTTAAAGAGATCGTTATCACCTTATAGTGGTGTATTTAACGAAGGCCAACGTGCCAGTTCATGTGTAAATCAACCAGGATCAAACATGCATTATATGTAAACTGCTGTGTTTCTCCAGTCACTTTCAAACTAGGATTATCTCTGGCTCTTGCTTAAGTTCAAGGAAAAGGATTAGCTACACAGGCATAGACAAAATAGGAAGCACAGAGTAATGAATATCCAACACAATTCAAAGCAAAAGTCAAGCCAGAAATGCAGGTCATGGCAGAACTCAAACAGCAATCAGAAAACATATGCCTTGCACAGATTCCCCTGCCAATGGTCTCCTCTGCTCCAGAGCCAAAGCTCTGCAACCAATACCATTTCCTACTGAACAATGGCCTTGGAATACTGACTTGGCCGGTGTGGAAGTTTTGGGGGATGTCTTACTGCTCTGACAAAGACTGTTAAATGTTGCCTTGTGAACACTACCAGCGATTCTTTGTGGGCAGTGGAGGGGAGGAAGGTTTAAGTATTGCCGTTAATATCTCCTCTGCTCTTCTGCCAGAGGTTTCTTCCCCCACAAGTAGAGTTTGGCCACCCAAAGAAGTGATTCAGCACTTGGTACAGCAGGCAGGGTGGGAACTTTATAGAACAAGCTTGGAGAGATAAAGCAGTGAATGGTTGTGAAATCTGGCAAGCTATCTGAAGGCCCAGTGTCTGTTCTGGGTGTGCTGCTCTGCCATGGAGGCACCTTCAAAGCACTAACTGAGCTGCTCCAGAGGGAACTAATAATAACCATTCCTGCCACTGGAAACAGGAGCAAGAGATCCAGTTCACATGGAAACATTTCAGCAGGAGCAGGGAGCATCTTCAGCAGAGCAGAAGAGTTTTATTCAGCAGCAAATTAAGGAATTTGTACTGTATAAACGTTTAGGGAGACACAAACTGTATTTTGGTTACTGAAGGGTCCTCAAAGCTGCTGCCAGCAGACTTGTCACTCATCTGGCAGAACAGGCAAGAAGGAACTGCTTCTCTCTGCTCATCCTTTTTGTCCTGCTCCAAACGCTTCAGTTCTGAGCAAGGCTCAGTGCAGAGCTCTGGGAATGGGCTCCACCCAGCTCTGTGTGCAGAGCAATTGCAGCCTTGCTCGTTTGTCTTTCTCAGGCAAGAGACACTCTGTGGTTGCAGAGAGAGAGGAGCACAAAACTCTACCTCCTGCACACGTTCTCAAAACGAGCCAATCCTCTCCCAAATCCATCTCCTCGCTCCCATCTCCACCCTGCTGGAGTGTCTCCATCAGACACTTCCAAGTAGGGGAGAGGTTGCAGCTCTCAGTTGTTGCCATTTTGGGAATGTTGTTTTACAGATTGGACTTGCTGTGGTTTGGGCGAAATGAAAGAGTTTGGCATAAAATCCCAAAAAGTCAAACACAAACAGACTCTTTTTCAGGAGTTTTTTCCATGTGGGTGTTTTTTTTTCTTTTTCCCTCTGGAGAGACTTTTTATAATTCTTTTTAAACATAAAGTGACCTAAGGTGGCTTGTTCCAACCCACCCACCAAGTGCCAGAGGCCAGTGATTACAGGGCACCTCTCACTGCACCCTCTCTGTTATGTCTGTGGTAGGTTCAGATCCACATGGGAGACCCTCTGCAATGAAGGATTTCAAAAGGCCATGAGACATCTGAAGGCTCCAACCATTTCTGCACTGCAAGAACTCAGGCCCAGCTCCTCCCTCAAGGACCAGCTGCTTTGAAGGCTATTGCTGTCTGCAGCCACCAGCTACCTCTCAGCAGAAACCGAAATGGTCCAACAGCCCTCACCCTGCAGATTCAGGACTGAGCTCCTCCCAAATTCCCTGTCTTTATTCAGTCATCCTCAAGGAAAGATGTGGGCAAAGTGAGTGGATCAGCTTCCATGTGGCACTGTGAAACCTGCCCTTGATGGCAAGAAGAAACAAGCAGAGATGGAGCAGAAACCCTGGTGCTGGGGAACACAGAGCTCCTCTGGGGCTGGTGCCCTGGTGGGTGTGTTATGGTTTTGGTGATGTCCTATTTGATGAGAAGTTGTTCACTGAATTCAATGACTTCACTCTCCAAACACTCTCCCATGCCAGAGGCAAAACCCTTCGCTGAACTGACTGTGCTGGCTGCTGTGGAGCACGGGGGAAATGCAGTTCTGGAGAGCATGGAAAGAATGGATGTCTTAAAGCTGCACTGGGGCTCCATTTAGAATCCCAGCCTCTAATCTGCCCGATTAATCTGATGAAACATATGTGAAGGAGGAAGAACAGCCAGTCTCCCAGGAGTCACAGAGACATTAGAAGGATATGGTTGCCAGATGTTGAATGTTTGCTATCTGGAATGCCTCCTCCCTGCCTAACTGGACTTTCTGGCTCTATTTCCATGCACTCTGAACTACACCGTGCAGCAGCATGCAGTTTGTGAACCCTGCTCAGGCTCTCTGTACTCACTCACGTGTGGAGCAGTGGCAGAGGCTGTTTCTGCCAGTGGCAATTCAGAGACCTCCCAGCTGACAGAGCTGTTCCATACTCTGGGCTTTGGGCCCTGCACTGTCTGGGAGCACAGTGTGCTGTGTCACTGCTCCACTCGCTGCCTAGTGATGCTGGAAGGACATCCCTTGGGGCTGTTTCTTTGGGAAAAACTTCTTTGGGGGAAATCCCTTCAATGCTGGTGTCCTTCAATCCTAAAGGCTCTCAACAGTGTCATGGAAGGGCACTGGGATGAATCAAATTAAGAAAGGAGGGAGCAGGGGTGAAGGAATGTGATAAAGTCTAGGATAACAAAGCCATTATGGGATATTAGCAGACATAGGGCAGAATCCTCTGAGGGAAGTCTACAAGGATAAATGGCAGAGTACAGTTCTGTCTCAGCCTTATGGGGGCAGTCTGGGTGCAACCACAGCCACTATTCATAAGACACCTGGGATATTTCAGATCTGTAAAGCAAATGAGAAATGCCTGGGATGCAGCTGCTGAGTCCCACTCCAGCCCTGCACTGTAAGAGGGCATCAAATAAAAATGGTAAGTGGGGTATCATTCACTGTTATCAGGCTAATCACCCAGAGTACAGCTTCCTCCCTGCACAACACATCCTTTAAGGCCTGGCCTTGGACACTCCACACAAGCAGAACTGTGCTTTGCTGGGATGAGATGCAGTTGGTGGCTTCTGAGAAGGGTACCCAGCGAGGCTGTGGGACTGGCTGGACAGCTCATTGTTTCAATACAGGGATTTGAAACTGGCATTTAACCAGCACTCCTCTTTCAGGAAACCTCAGTGCAGCCCTTCTGCACAATGGCCATGGCATTCAGAAATGGGGCATTCAGTAGCCAGGCTGTGACATGTAAGTGCAACAAGGCATTGGTGGCACTCAGGCTGCATCATAATCAACTCCAGAGTGATAAAGCACTAAGCTCCCAAGTATTAGCTCTGCACAGCCTCTTTCACAACCTACCACTGAGTTGGTGAATGTTAAAAAACATCCTGCAGAACTGAGAGGTGTTTTTCCAAAATGGAATTGACAAGAATAGGCTCAGCTAATGATTCCTTGATGTAGCTTTTTATATGGCATCATTGATAGAAGTTTTATGGATGCAGTTGCTATAACAACATAATGCACAGTGGTTAAATATAGCAGCTCCTATTTTCCACTCAGTTTGTTCTGCCCTAAGCAGACAAGACTATTTTTTTCCTGTTCTAGCTGGGACAAAATGGATTTGATAGCTCACTGAAGAAAACAATTGGTACAGTCCTTCCTCCTCCTCACAAAGATGATTCCTCTCCATCCTGAGCAATCAAGCAAACAACAAACCCAACAGTCCCCCTTTTGCCAGGCTTCTGGGTAAGAGGGGTTGTTTAAAATCAAAATGCACAGTGACTCATGCAAAACTAAACCCCCTTGGTATTACATGTGATCTCAGAGCAAACACTGTCATTTCAAAGTGCAGGGGAGAGAGGTTCTCCAATATTCCTGTCACGTAGTATTTACCAAAGTTATTACCAAGTGCCTAGAGACTGGCCAGACACTGAGGGAGCAGAGAAGTGACCTGGATGTCACTCAAAGCCTGCTCTTCCTTGTGGATGAGCATAAAGGACCAGCCTCTCTTGGCCACAGGGAAAGCTCCTGTTTTGGGGGAAAAGGGAGAACAGTGTTGCCAGATCAAGGTGACAAGGAAAAAAGCAGAGCTACAGAGGATCACTCCCAATTCCCCCTGTTTGCTGCTGTGGGTTTTGCTTGGGTTTGGGCTGGGTCTTCTTTTCCTTCTGGAAGCCAGAACTGAAATACTCCCAGGGGAGACCGAAATCAAATAGCAATTTGTGTTCCTCTCCCATCCTGTTTTTCCTTATTTTTCCCTTGCAGATGAACAAATCCACCCTTGAACCTTGGCATTTCCCAGTTCCTCCCAGATCTGAAGGCTAGGCAGGCACACACAGCAGCTGGACTCCTGCAGGCTGTCAGGAGGAAGGTTGCTGCAAGGAAAGGACTCATTTCTTCTGAATAGTCCAGCTCCTTTGAACACAACCTCTGTTCCAGACAGTGGAAAGAACATTTATGCCCTTAGCAGACAATACTGAGCATCTGCTCAGCTATGACCATTTTCTGAACTGTTTTATTCCTTGAAGCTGTTCAATAATTTGCAGGTCCTGAAGCAAGGAGTTAGTTGTGTGAGGGTCAGGCAGCCTGTTCTACCCCTGCCCCTGCAGAAAGTAATCCCGTGGGTAGTGGGCACAAGTTTATCTCCCAGAGACTGGGAGCACCCAGAAGGGCCAAGGGTTGCTGCACCAGCCCTCTGCTTCATCCTTCCCACTCAGAGCCACAGTGGAGGCAGAACCCTGCAGACCTTGTTTAAGAATGGTAAATAAATACATTGCACATGCTACCTGGGGGAGAGTTCATTTGCCTTTTCCTTGCCATGTAGCACTGAGGCCCCCGGGCCTCTGCAGAGCTCTGCTGGCACAGGAGGAGCCTCAGCTCCTGCTCCCAGTGCTGCCTGTGCTGGCCAACATGTGAGACCTCATCAGGGCACAGAGAGTCAGCAGTGATACAGTCACGCTCTACTTCCTCCATAACACAAACTGAAAAATAATGAGGGCAAACAAGCCACTAAAAATAAACTTAACCTTTCAGTGGCCACAGCATCACTCCTGCCACATGCAGATGATGGGGCTACCATGATTATTTCTGCTGATTCAGGACTGGAAGAGAGACAAGACACAAAGCAGCCCTTAGTTAATGAGAACTGCTCATGCTCTGGTGTCCCTATCAGCACAGACCTCATGAGCCCAGGACAATGTTCTGCTGTAGTTAAGGACTGCTGCAAAGGTCTGAGCTCAAGGGGCTTGCAGACAATGAATATTTCCTAGTAACATGCTCTGAGATGAGAAGAGGGTTAAATCCCCACTGCACACACAGGAAACCTACAGCACGAAGGTGGGAAAGCAATTTCTGCACAACCACAAAGTAGGACAAGATCAAAATAAAGAGTTTTCCTTAACCTTCTCATATGTAACTCAGCTGCTAGCTTGTTTTCCCATGAACTCTTCAGCATGAAGGGGGACACGTAACAACCTGCCCTCCATTCCTATTTGCAGGTCGTACAGCAATCGACTGAGCAAACAGAATCCAGGCAGCTGGAAGCCCTTTAGTCCCTCTTAGTTGTGCCAACGGTGTGGGCATCAACCTCTGCTCCTCAGATAATGGTGCCAGAAAGCATCTCCCCACTCAGCCCAAACAAGCACAGTTTGCTTTAACTCCACCCCTCCTGCTTATTGACTATTTCAGAAGTTGCTGGGAACAGCCATGATCCTCTCTAATGCTCAATGCATCTTCCCAGAGGAGCTCAGAAGGTCCCAGTGCAGGTTCTGTGGCATCACAGCAAGTGAGAAAGGCAACTCACTGTGATGTTGTCAGCAAGGAGAGCCAGAAGAGTTGTTTGAATTACACAGATGATTTAGAAAACAAATGGGTGCTATAAATACAAGCTATACTTGCAAAGAGTTCTTCTCATGCCTGGAAAAGGCAGGGGCAGCTCTGGAGGAAATCTCCCTAGGACACAGTGACGTCTGAGTGAGCAAAGGGTTAAAATAAAATACAGTAGCTGTCTTGCCAGCAAAATCTGAGTGATTTTTGTAGAGATTTTTGTCTAGCAACCTTCCCACATCACAGCACAGGGACAGAGGGTCCCATGATGTGAGGAATAAAGTGGTGAAGGCACTAATTGACTCTTCCTCAGAGAGGTAAACAGGGACAGCTCCAGTGAAAGAGCAATGTCCTGGGGTCAGAGAGGTGAATTCAAGAACCTGGAGAGGATGGCAACATCCTCTGGAATAGTGATGCAGAACTTCCCAAAACCCAACTACCACCACCTCATGCATCAGGTATTCACACTCTCCTCAGACCAGAAGTGCAAAGTGATCTGTGGCATATTTTAGTGAGATCAAGGACAGGAAGAGCAAAGAGGGCCCAGTGAAAGGGAATACCAAGAGATGCTGTAGGTTATTTGCAGAGCTGTGGCAGTTTCTCCAAACAGAGCTGTGTCCCACAGCTCTGTGCCAGCAGCGAAGGCCGTGCTGGTTTTGGCCCTGCTCACACCCGAGCCCCACGCTCACCCTGCAGCTCCCCAGGCAGAACACTGTACCTGACAGCAGTGTAGAGGGAGATGTGGTTTGCATGGCCACTCACTCCTCCCGCATCAAAGGTTACCACCTGCAAAAAACACAGAACAAGAACCATTTAGGAGAAGGAGACTGTGCAGTCCCCAGCTTTGACATCTAACACAGCACTGCCCCAGCTCATGGTAACTAATGAGCTGTTTTTGTGTTGCACAAAGAGGCCTTGTGTGTGAACTCATCATGCCACAGAAATACAACTAAACAAACAAGGTACTCTGGAACTAGATGACTACATAGTCCAATAGCTTGAACAACAGAAAGATGACAAAGATCATGTTCCCACTGGCAGGATGCACTTGTTACTCGTTACCAGGCCAAAAGGTCACTTTCAAAATGATCTGTTGCAAACGTGTTCCTGACCCCAGAGGTCCAGCTCTATGAATCACTCTCTCCTGGATCTGAGAACACCCTAGAATGCCTGCAGATGAGAGGGTGAAACTACAGTTTGCTGTGCTGTGAATCAGGACATATTGCTGTGACAGAGGCCTCACAATCATGTACAACTGTCCTGGTTGTAATGAGGCTTCGTTGTAACTCTGATAACACAGTGATAAAATAATCTGATGCGAGAATAAGCCTTTTTAAAGAATCAGCTGACTGCACTTTTGTGCAAATAGGAACTTCATAATGCAAGAGTAATGTGTGAACACAGCACTAACCAGTCACAGTGCAAAGCCCAGAACACCCCTGGCTGCCTGCCCACAGACCAAGCAGTGATGTGTCAGGGGTGAAGCATCACCCTAAGGGCTCACTCCCTCGGTGGTGCCACACAGGGGGTACTCAAAGGCTCCCACTACCAACCCAGCAGCCAAGGTGGGAGGACAAAGTGTAGAGAAGGCAGGGAATGTGTGCTGGCTCTCCTTCCAGGTGGTGAAAGTGACAGTCCCTGGACAGTTTAGTTTATGCTCTGGGAGAGGCCCAGCAGCAGAGCTCTCCACTGGTGCCCTGGTGCTCAGCCCTCCCTATGGATATCAGCTTTTGGAGCAGCTCATCTGGGCAAGACAATAAATTCAGCACAGCTCAGGGAATGAGCACAGCACCCTGTATTTTGCAAATAAGAAAAACCATGCTTTGAAGTCATTCCTGCCTAGAGTGGCACTTTCCTAATATGACAACGTGCCCCACTCATGGCAGGCAGAATAAATTCCTATGCAGGTGAATAACAGTGTGAGCCTTATAAGGGCTGGACTTGCACTACACCTTTTTACTAAACAGGGACAGGAAAAGGGTTTGTCTCTTCTGCCTGCTCACTGACTTTCATGTAACCTGTGCAAGCAGACCATTTTTAAGACCAGTACCCTGCGGTTGAAATTGGCCAATGGGCTCCAGAGTCTTTTGAAACATGCATGTGCACACACGTATAAATACCATTGCATTATTCCTGTTTCCTTAGGAAACCAAGCTAAAAACGCAGGCAAGCCAAAACACACATTTTTCCTTCTGTGGAGGGTACAGGGGAACAAACCAGAAGACCGAGATAAGAGACTGCAGTGAGCAGACTAAATAAACGAATCGTTGTTTTGACAAAGCTGGCTCAGGCCAACTGTGGGAGCACAAGGCTGGGTTAGGAAATATTCTTGACATGGAAATTATCTCTTCAGAAACACCTTCAGAGGTTTTTCTTCTCCACATCTGTTTTGAAATAGAAGCTGCTGTTCTTAGTGCTGCTGAGCTTACATAACATGTGAACTACCTGAAGAGATTGCACAGAGTTCATTTTCAGAGCTCATTTTCCACTGCTGTTGTCCAATTTACTGTTGGGACATTTGCATCTGAACTGCCTGCCTCTTCAAAGAAACAAATTTATGAGTACAATTCCCAAGGTATGTGCACACTGACCTGGCCACGGTGGCATTCACTTTGTCTGCAAAGAGACCACCTCTGAAATCCTGGCTCTTCCCTTCAGAGATTCCTCCCAGCACACATCTGGCTCTGGGACAGTGGTGATGTCCCCCCACCCAGTGTGCAGCTTCTGGGTGTGTTGCCTCTGCAGGGCACTGTTCCACAGCATCACTGTGCTGCTCCTGACTTACAGCAGGCAGCAATCACATGTAAATATATTCCCCTGGTTTCAGGGATTCCTTTCATTGATAACGGGGCAGGATTTCTGCCTCACATGCTGCAGGTATTTTCACACGGGAGCATTTGCTCCTTGCCCACGGTGCAGCTCAGTGCTGGGCTGGCTTTTAACTCATAACCTGAACCAGGCTGATGATGAAACCAACCAAGCAATCAGGGCAGGATGAGAAAACCTGAACATCTTGAAACTGTCTGGTTAAAAACAGGCTTAGCCAGTTCTGGGAGTAAAAGGTTGGGGTAATAAATATACTTCATGTGCAAATTGCTGCTCAATGAAATCTTTAGGGCAAGAGGGAGTTCCCTCCCCACACCTGTTCTGAAATGGGAGCCACTGCCTCTGGTGTTGCTGGTTTTTCTTCTGGGTGACCTTGGTATTCAGGAAATGGAGCTTTCACTAGTGGAAGCCAGAGCAGCAGCCAAGACAAACAGGTCCAGAAATCCCTTCCGGAGAGGGGAGAGCACAGAGGAAATTACTCAATTACCAGCAGAAGAGACAACTCCTGAGAGGTCTGGAGTCCATGATCCCTCTACACACCATGTGCATCAGAGGAAGAAAGCACTCAGGGCTGTGGGTTTCCCTCCTCTTCCTGGTGTCACACAGTGCTTCAAACAGAGCAAACATCTGCTGGGGGCAGAGAAAGGTCTCCTTCCCTTTAAAGAAGGGCCATTCCCTAAAATGCCATAGCAAGCAACTCCATTTCTCATGGCCTTCCCTCCGAGCATCATTCCATAGGCCCTTACAGTCAGAGAGGCCAGGGGTATTCAAACTCCCTTTAAGTCTCCTGTGTGTTTGGAAATGTCTCTCCTATCTGATTTAGGAGCAACAAGAGCCTGCCTGGGGCTCCCACAACACTGTGTATCTTATTCTTTACTCACAAATGCTTTCTAATCTGGACTGAGACAGAGCAGCCTTGGCTGACTCCCCCTGCAACATGGGCTCTTGCTTGTAAATCCAGCAGGCAGGAAATAATTTCCAAACTCTATAAATTAGTTCTGGCTTTAAGTCCACCAGCCATTAATTTCTGTGTCTGCACCATTTAATGTAGAGCTGGGAGTGAAATACATCCCTGTAACTCTCACGAAGATTGAGCAGCCCATGGACTTCCAGGGCAATTGAGCAAATCAACTGTGCAATGGAACAAACTACCCATAACATGATGGGACTCCTTGCCTGGCAATCCTTGCTTTTGGATATCTTGGAATTGCAGCCCCTTCCCCACTGCCAGATGACCCACACATTCTGTAAATAAAGATACCACTGTTGATGCTGTGACTGCTGGGAGAACTGGGGAAAGTTTTCCCACTGGGATAGCTAAAACAATACACATGTTCCCATCATGTTGACTCCATTCAGATGGTCTGTTGTGTTTGAAACCCTGTTAGTTTATGTTTTGACAAAGCTCTTTAAACATGTTTAGCCAATTCTATCAATTTCAACATGAGTGAAAAATGAACTCAGTTTACCTTTCAAAGCAGGGCTGTTGTTTTAGGACAGCAGATGCTCCAAGAGGAGCTCATGGATAGCAAGCTTTGAAGTTTTTAATTGCAGAATGTTCAACAAAGGTAATTAGATGCCTCTCTTGCTGTTGATAGCAAACTAAGTCTGCTCCTAAACATCTGAGACCTGTGTGATTACTTGGGACACTTAAAATACTCTGTGTTTCCAGACCAGTTCATTTCCACCAGCCCTGAGAAGCTGCTTCAGCTGCCTCTGGTACTGCTCATGTCCTGCTGCAGTAATTTGTCCTGGGTGTTGCTCAGGGAAGAGCTGCTGGGAATGCAGCAGGCCGTGCTCTCATCCTCCTCCTTCCTCCTCCTGGAGCTGCAGCACAGCAGGGACAGCACCACACCAAACCCCACACTTCACTGTTCAGCCCACACTCAGTGGCAAACTCCTGCCTCCCCCAGCACAAACAGCTGGAGTTTAATTTTCCCCGAGGCAAAGATCTAATCCTCCCTAACCACCCAGAGGAGCTGTAGTGTTTTCAGAATTTCTGCTGGGATCCTGGTGCACTTGTCCTGGTGCCCAAGAGAGTCACAAACATGCAATACAAACTCTCCCGTGCTAGGAGCTTTCAGATTAGATTAAAACCTATCTATTCACAGGGCCAAAAGGCACAAAAGGAGTCCAGGAAAACTGCATTTGTCTCTGTGCACAGCAATGAATTTCATGGAAAATTAGCCTCAGAATCAATACAAAGTTGGATGCATGATGCTGGGTTTTGTGCTCATGGGGCTTTCATGCTACAGGAGATGTGGTTTCTTGTTTTGTGAAGTGCTGAAAGGCTTTTAGAGTTTTTGATTTTGCTGCTAATCAGTGTGTCAGTGCCATGCCTGATCAAAGCAAGGTTCAACAGAGAAGAACAGAACACAACCTTTTCCATGCTTAGGCCCTTGTTCCTGTTCTGTGGGAAAAAAACCCAAACTATGCCAGTGCTAGGAAATCTCCCCAGTTTAATATTCCTCAGTCCCGACCTATAACCCTGCTAATGGAGCTCTGTAACACATGCCTGCCAATGGGCTTCAAATCTAAGCCTAAGCATAAGCCTTAACTCCAGAAGGGCTCTCTGCATCAACAAAACCCAGCAAAGGGGGCAACACGGTTACTTGAAAATACAGAAACCCTTTGAGGAGTTAGAAAAGCAAAACTCCTCTACTGTTCATTTCTCATTGGGAAGCAAAGAAAGATCTCCAGAGAGAAAAGACATATCCTGAACTTAAAGACTCCAAAGGAAGCTTCCAGGGGGAAGGGAAAAGCCCTGAACACCATCTCAAAAGTAACACTGCCCGTGCTGTGGGAAGTTTCACATTACCAGGTTGATGTTCTTGGCTTCTATGTGATTTAGCACAATGGTGGCCAGGAGCTCAGTGTCCCATTCAACAGCAGGATTATCTGGGAGATCCCTGAGAATGAGAAGTATAATTAGTCACTTCACTGCTGAGAACTTTGTGAAGACCATACTGGAAAAGAGAGATCCTCTTATCAGGGAAGGAAATCAAGAGAAATTTATTTTCCACATAAACCCAGCCAACCTTAGTGTAGTCCCACAAGCTTGGATTATCAGAGGGGCTGAAAGGAAAACAGCAGTTCCAGCACCCTCCTCATGGATTTGCCAAGGTCTCCTCTTCCTCTTACCATCAAGGCAGACCTTCCAACTGCTTTACTCCAAGCAACATCTACTTTGTTGAGTCTTGTTCCTGATTCATCCCAACCAAATTTCTTTATTTTAAGCTTTATTACAAAAATTACTTCTTTATTTAAAACCCCTTTTAAAACGTATTTTTCTGAAAGACTTCACAACTGGTGAATTACACAGGAAAAGTACTGAGCAAACTCCCGCTCTCGTTTATTCAGGAATAATCCACTAACTGCAACCAGAGGACAATAGAGACATAATTATATGGCTTGGATTTGATAGTAGTTCTTCATCTGTTTATTCTGCGTTTTGCATACCCACTTGGTATGCAGAGCATATTGTGACTGAACTCCCTGCCTGGGTATTTTGGATTGCAGGATTCTAGGGGCAGGAACCATGAGCCAAATGCAAAATAGCACCAGACAGCCAAGAGAACATTCCATATTTACACAACTGAGAGCTGAATTTGACCCCCCAGTCATTACGTTCGAATGATGCCAAGAAAACATTGCTCACAAAGTTACAAAGGTTATTAGCAACAATAGGATAACACACAGCTGCTAAAGACCAATAATGACATGTTAAACTGGTCTTTTTCTCAGACCTTTCCCTCCCCTGGAAGTCTGATAATTGCCGTGAGGTGGTTTAGCAGAAAAGTGACTCCACAGCACTGTGGCCCAGGAGAGGGCCTGGGACTGACCTGGCGCAGCTGTTTGCAGCACAGAGCAGGGGAGGCACAGCCCAGCTCCCCTCAGGCCTCGCTGCCTCCCCACACAGCAGGGATGGGCTAACATCTGCAGCAGAAAAGGTCTCCTTGGCACATCCCACCGTAAAGCTCGGCCTGGCTCTTCACAAGAGGTTTTCCGGGCACCAATTTTGCCACTGCTGGTAACAGTAGCCAGAGTGGCAGGAAGGCCCTGCAGTACAAAGGGACCATTAGCTTTTCCCCGGTGTGTTACGTGTTCCTGTTCAGCTCGGGCCAAAGATACCGTGGCTCAGAAACCCCAGCAGCAGGGAAGGTGCTCCTGCAGCAGGGCACCCATCCGAGCTCGGGGCCCTGGGCACTGTTACAGGTCTCCCTACTGCTCTGTGCTGTTTGCAGTTCCCTCTGGTACAGACAGCTCTCCCTGATGTACACAGCGCCTGAATGTCATCACTAGGCAGGTTCCCTGGTCCATCTATCTGGCTGCTGTCCCATCAGCTTAACAACACTGCATCTCGTCTGCTCAGACACAAACTTTCACATCTCCTGTTTGAAGTGGCCCTGTTGACCCCGAAGGTATGACAAGGCCCAGCATGTCACAGCAAGCCTTAAACAGAGCACATTTAAAAATATGCTGAAACTAAAACATCCCAAGCACCACTGAGCAGAGTCCAAGTGCAAGTCAACAGGGCTTCAGTTGTTCAAATGGTACCTTTGAGGTATGTCAAGGCTTAATCTGATAATATTAAAGCAGTACATTAGTCAAAAAGGGACTCTGCACTTACAGTGCAACCATCATTGCCCTTTCCAGATGGGGGTTAAACGGAGCTGTGGAGGAAGTGAAGGGTCTCATAAAAATAGGAGGGCTGTTCCAACAGTGAGGGGTCAGGGCAGAAGTAGGGCTTGGAATTTATGATGTCCAGGAGGCTTTGGTGCCATAGCCACGGCACTCAGCTTTATTGGGCTGTCTCCAAAAAGGCTGCTGAGTAGTGGAGCAGGTTTTAACTAGTTTAGACAGATAAAGATCATCCTCGTCAATGGAAATGAACAGCTGGAGGCAACGGTTTAGAATCCCTGGAAACAAAACAATCTGAAGGCATGAGCAAATTAACTCCATGAACACTGAACTGATTAAGCAGGAATATTCTACAAAAAATCCTGCTTCTACCCACTAACTGCTGCTCATGGAGAGATCACTCCCAGTAAGGAAAAGGAAATATTTTTCCTGCCTAATATTTGTCAGGTAGAGAAGCTGATCTTGCCAAACAAGACACACGTGTACATACACATATTCATAACTCATGAATAGGCACGATGGCCCACAGAAGTATTCTGAGCTCACTCTGCAAACACAAAAATTTACTCATAGTTAAGTGACAAACCCAGAGTCACCCACAGAAGTCAGCAGCAGAACTGGCAACACATTCATCTAGACTGCTCCAGGAAATGACTTTTTTTTAATGGTAAGAGTTTATCTATTACTTTATAAAGTTGAAGATGTGTTACCATGGTAGTAGGGACCCACAGAAAGCAGGAGGCCAGTAATTCTGCACCTGTGCTCTGGATGGCAATAACTGGGTCCAGGGAAGGATGAGAAGGTGATGAAGAAACCCAAGCTCCATCACACCGTGCAGCAATGCACACAGGACAGTCTTACAGGAGGTCTCTACGTGCCCAAGGAACTTTGCAAGGACATACAAACTTTGAGAACTGCTGTAGTTCACAAAATCATCTCATCCGTTTAAAGTAATTCTCCTAACATCATAAATCATTTCTCAACAAACATGAACAGTCCATTGACACGCTGCACTATTGAAATAAGCTGCATTCGTTCTGCTTGTACCTCCAGGACTTCACATCAGAAACATTCAGCATTTAAATGGTTAACTCCACTCTGCCTTTCCAGCTAAGGCTGATAACGCCTCCGAGCTCAAGGTCGAAGGGCCGAGATAAAGGACTATAAAGGAGTGAAAATTAGCACATTCCCTGGAGCAGACTGGAACTTGTCCCAGGAGCCACAGCTCCCCACCGGCCCTCCCTGTCCTCTGCCCCAGAGAGCTCCTTGTTGCTGTCAGTCACTGACAGAGATCAAGATACAAATCCTGCACCGGGGCCTCCCAGGTCATGCTGCTGGAAGGGGCTGGTGGGAAGGGCAGTGGGGTTTGGGCACTCGGCCTGATTTCCACCAAACTATTACGATCTGAAGGGATGTTTACTGATACTGAATGCAGGTGGCTGCTTGGATGCAGGGGAAAATGGGGAGATGCAGCACAAAAAGGCCCAACACTTTTAATGGAATAAGGCTCCAGCAGAGTTGTTTCCCCAGCAATTTTCAGTAAAAGCCATGCTGTGCATTGTGCAGGGAATTCATTGCTGTGCCAGGGGATCTATAGCCTCGAGAGAGGGATAGGGAGAACTGTGGTTGCTGCAGTATGGAGAAGGGCCTGGCTCTGCTCACCAATTCCAGCAGGACCAGTTGTGGGAAACATCATGTTTGGCATACAAAACTGTATACCTTTCTATTTATCCATCCACTCTTGGCAGCAAGAACCAGACAGGACTCCTGGGTTTGTCCATCTCACTCCCTTGCTTTCCTCCTTGCCATGCTGAGCACACAGAGCAGACACTGCAGCTCCCCTTCCCCAGGTTTGCACTGGAAGAATGCACTGGATGGCCTGGATATTCTGGCCTTGTAGGGAGCTGCAAAGGGGGTCACAGCAAATCATATCAGCATGTTAAACCACAGTTCCACCTTGTGCAGGTCTTGCACAGCAGCCTTAGAGCTGAAGGGGAGCTGTCAAAAATCAGTGCCTGATGCCAGCTCCTCTCCAGGCCTCCTGCTCTGCCTGCTCTGGGCTGTAGCTCCTCATACACTTCAGCCTGGCCATTAAAACACTGTGCATGTTGCCAGCAGTGCTATCCCTGCCAGCAGCCAGGGCAGTTTTGTAGGGTCCTCTTTCTAGGAACATTTGGGCTCAAGATGGCCAGATTCCTGTCATTTGGAAGGACCCTTTTGGCCAAGGTAGAGATTTAAAAACCTTCACAGATATATATTGCCAAGTTATACCCTTCTTACATGATATACTGCTCAGTCCCTTGGCCAGTTTTCCACTGCTCATCTTCCACAGACCTTTCAGCAACAGCCAGTGCATTCATAGGCACGATCTTCCTGCAGAGCCTTCCCTGCCATTTCTGCTGCTCACCAACTGAGCTCTCAGGACTGCTCGAAAGGTTAAGTTAAACCAGACAGCCTGTGTGATGTCCTCGTGGCACAGCAAACAGCAAATGGGCTGTCCTTTGTGGGACAGCCATGAGATCTGTCCCTCCTGGGATCTGTGAGCCAGGGAATCCCCAGGCCCGGGGTGCCTCTGGGTGCCTGGCAGCCACCCCATGGGCACCATCAGGCACTATCTCTGCCCTGACACGAGACCTTTATGGCAGTGGGCAATAGGGATCCTTCTTGGAGATCTTTAGGTTTCCATGAATACATTCCAAGACACCCCAGCAAAACTTTCAAGGTGCTGATGTGATTTTCCACCCCACTACACACCAAAAGGGTCAGAATTAAAGAGCTTTCCCATTTCTTACTGCCTTTTTATCCTGCAGCACAGCTTTAATGAGTCGAAGGCTAAGGACCAGGAAACATTTTTGCATAGTTTCTCCTCCTTATCCCCAGTGAATGATTTTACATTAAATCAGCCCAGAGGTCGGTTGATTGATGGTGGGAGCAGGTGAGCTGCTGTGCACGAGGTTCCCAGCTGGAACAACAACCACAGCGTGTCTGTTGGAACAGAGGATGCCCTTTGTATAAAGTTCTATCTGTATGAAATGAACATCTGGGCAATGAAACTGGATCAAAAAGCAAAGATCCTGCAGAACAAAATAACGTGAGTGCACAATTAGTGAAAAAGCTGTGTGATGACTACAGGCAATCAGTGACCTTTATATCACAGCACCAAAGTAATTGAAAAAACTGTGTAAACACAAATTATTTCATGCTTGCCAAAGTAGAGCAGAGAATTTTTATTTTTGAGATGATGCTAAGATAAGTTAAGACCGGCGAGCCCGAGGTTTGGAAGCACAGCCTCTAAATCCTGACATTTATAACTATTTATACATTTCTCTTCCTATAATGGGCAATTACAGACAGGAGGGAAATATTGCTGTTAGGGTGCATGTACATCTCTGATTCAATTGAAAACAGCCCACTTAGATAAATGATCAGCATCTTGCAACATCATGTTCTACAGAGAACAGATGCTGTGTGCTTATTGGAATGTAACAACCTGCAATTTAGGAGAGAAATGGACTCAAGCAGGATGTTAACTGTCAAATGAAAAGCCACCTACGACAGAGGAGCTCAAGCTGAAATTTTTACACCAGCAGCTTTCTCCCTCTCCTCATAGTAAAGAAACACAAACTATTCTGAGAGTTGTATTTTAAGACTGGAAATTAAAATCTTAGGTTTGGTGTAAGTAGGAGGTAGAGGAAGTTGTGAATATGTTAAAGACTGGAATATTAACAATAAAATACACTTCAAATATTTCACAAAAGAAAACCAAGCAGAATGGCCTTAATACTTTTCTCCTATCCTTAATTTTGTACTGTCTAAGTATGGACCTACTTTATACGAATTTCAAAGGTAATGTAATTAAGTTTAGATGCCAGGGAAGTGCTGAGGTCACTAATGTGGCCATGCCAGGCAGAAGCTGTGGGGAAAGGGAAAGGCACTGAGGACAGACCCAGCACACCTCTGACAGGTAACATCCCAAGTTCCTCCATTCCTCCTAAAGGTAAATGACAATTATATCTCAGGGGAAAACACTTTTTAACTTGGGCATGACCATGTGTTTCTGTTTGAGAAATAAGCATCTTTTGGGTTTAAATTCAAAGGAATTATTACAGAACACAGGGCTGGTTGTTTGCAAAGACCTATCCAAGTGTCCCTGTACTCATTTTTTTTTAAAATGAATTATTGATGATTTCTCAGCAGAGACTGATGTCTATTCACAGAGATGACACAATTGCTTATCATAATTTGAAATCTGGTATTCATTTGACGTCTGTGCTTCAGTGCCTTGTTGATAAATTACAGCACAAAGCTCTGTAGGAACAAGTTCATATTCAATGCCTTCAAACAAAAACAATTGACGGTTCCTTTCAAGACCAGAAATGCACAGAAACTATAGTGGCTAAAACCAGTTTTAAAAAGTAACTTTTGAAAACTAGTTTGGAGACAGCACCAGGCCCTGCTGTGTAAGACAGGAAACAAAATTCAGCTTAACTCATTCTGAATTGGTATTTAGTCACAGCTTTTGTATCTTCTGCTCTTCACACCTGTGAAATGGAAATAATTCTCTGTTCACCCCTATGTAAAAAAGTTTGTGATCCTTCTAAGAAAAGTGTTAAGTTCTCTGATTTCTAGATGGAAATCTAAAGCATATGTCTTGGCAATCCTGGGTACTGGAAACCCCATAAACCTGTCCTTTACTCACTGCACTGCCTTCCCATGGGGTATTGAATCACGTTCAACATCATAGTCCTGACTTGAAGGTCAAACCCAAAATATACAAAATAATGCATAAAGCTCCAAAATTACGACCAGGATGAACAGTTGTGTCCACATGGAGCAGAGGAACTCTGCAACAAGGATAACATCTCAAACAGGCAGGACTTCCTTAGGGGCTGCTGCCAAACAGTGAATGGGCTCCCAAATCACGTCATCACAAACTGCTTTGCTTTCAGCTGCAAACAGCAGGAATACTCCTTGGAACATATCCTTTTGAGCAGAAACACTGCAATATTTAATGCTATAAATTCCCCAGACTCTCCAGCGTGCATAAGAAAGCTGAGACATCTGGGCCAAACGTTATCCCAACAATGGAGACCCTGTTTGCCAAAGCACGTGACAGGGCTGGGTGTGTCACTGGGCACCTTCCTCTGGTCACACAGGTGTCACCATGCAATGCTGCAGCTCAGGAACGTGATTTCTAGGAGGGACACACCAGTGAGAACAATTGTGTGATCCTTGGGGACGTGCCAAATAAACTGGGTGACCCTTCACCACAACCTCAATATTAAATGTTTGCTCCTGGCATGATAAATACACCACACTGTATAGCCAAAAGCTGCAGTTCTGACTGTGGCCCAGGACTTTGCCACTGACTCAATGGCCAGATACTCAAAGAGCAGGACAGACAAAAGTATAATCACTCCTGCCAAAGAGACAGACTTTGGCCTATTCCACATAACAAACAAACTACAGTCAGAAACCTCAGGAGACAGCTTGTAGCCAAATCAAT
Organism: Scytalopus superciliaris; assembly: GCA_013400415.1. Taxonomy (NCBI): domain Eukaryota; kingdom Metazoa; phylum Chordata; class Aves; order Passeriformes; family Rhinocryptidae; genus Scytalopus; species Scytalopus superciliaris. The sequence goes on along the minus strand of VXBX01010860.1, from coordinate 546,201 downwards.
CCCTCAGCCACTTTAATCATCTAGAAAGGGAAAGCACAGAAAAGTCACTTCATGGACACTAATTTCTCATGCCAAAACTTACGTAAATGCAGATGCAACTTCTGCAGAGATCTCAAGAGGATGATGGCCTGATTCTAAATGCAGCTTCCCATGTTGCAACATTCCAGCTTCCCTCTATCAGTTCCATCCAAGGAAAGTTTTGTGACTTCTCAGTCTCCCACAAACTACCACCTCCTGCCATCCATTAAATCTGTGCAATGATATGGGAGCTTTACTTCTTGAACTCATGGTGTACCTACTTTCATAACACTGAGGTTCTGATGCCCTGAACTCTCCAGCTGGGTGCCAATTTCACTACCACCATCAAATCACTTCCTTTTATAAGAAAGACAGTGTATCAGAAGTTAAACACCTATCTTAGCTGCGAGCTCGACCCCACAAACTCTACTGACATGCAAAGGTTCTGCTCATGCAAACAAGCCCCACTCCCGTGAGTGCCCCAATTACACGATGACACGAGCGAGCTCCGGCCAGCCCTGCTCTCCCTGAGCTGCCACCTCCTGAGCAGCCAGGCAGGGCTCCGCCGGTAAGTGGGCCTGGGCAACAATGAACAAAGGGAGTGCATGGGCCGTGCTCCCATTATGCAAGGGCTGTGCTCGGCAGTAACCCCGCGCTGGCCCGCGCAGAGCCAGACTCGGCCCGCCTGGCCGGGCTGTGCGGCTCACATGCCGGCCGGAGGGAGGCTCCGGGCAGCCGCCAGCATCCAGCCGCATTTCTGGGACCAGCCAAGGCTGCAAAGGCTGGGAATGATTAACTCTCGGGAGCGGAGCCTTCCTGCTCCAGCAGCCGCCTGCAGTGCCCAGGGGAGAGGGCCGGGAGCGGAGCTTCATCCTCCCGACACCCCTGCGGGAAACCGAGCGGGATTACGGCTCTCATCGCGGGGATAAGGAAATCGAGAGCTCTAAAGGAGGGAACAGTATCTTTTTTTCCTTAATGAGTGAGGATAATGAACTGGAGCTGGGCACAGGACTATGCCAGCACTGCATCCCAGCCCAGAGCTCTGGAGCACCTACAAGTACCAGGGGCACGGGGGGACTTTGGAGACAGGGCCTGTGCTCCACAGGTGCCTTGCTGAAAGGGTTATTTAGCCTTGCTGCACAATGCCATAAGAAACAGTGCAGATTCCCAACCCGCAGTCATCACTTTGTGAGCAGGACGGCTCCTGCTTCAGCACTGCCACAGCATTTATTTCCACACACTGACAGATGTTCATTAACTCACCCCCCTGTGAGGCTGGTATGGGGAAGGAGGCAAGTCATAACCTCCACATTCTCTAATGAGAGAATTAAGAGCTCAGGTAACTCTCCCTGGAGAGCCCGAGGCACCAGGGGCAGAGCCTGGAATGAGCCTGTGAGCTCCGGGCTCAGCCCGGCCCTGTGGCACCCACACACTCCAGGAATATGTTTCATTGCCCGGGGCAGACAACAATCCATTTTTCAACAGGCCTCTTCAAGGTGCTCTGCAGAGCCTCATGTATTCCTGGGCCCTTGGACCAAGCAGAAAACACATTAACGGTTGCATATTATCCACCATTACACCAACATCAAAGGAGCTGCTTCAAAGTCCCCCCCAAAACCTGCCAAGGGCCGAAGTGTTGAGCCCTGCATCACCTAATTGTGCTCTGGTGTGGCACAGCCCTGGATCAGTGTGTCTCTCAGTACTCTTGGCCACTTCCCTTGCTACTTAGGAATAGTCCACATAAACCTTGCCCTAAAATATCCTATTCTTCTGTAAAACCTTGTTATTCCCAGTAAGGGGTTATGTGAATTTCACTTCTTTGCTATGACGACAAGTTCATTGTAACAAGAACAGACCCTGCAGATGCAGCACTGAGCCTCATCCACAGTTATCCTTACATCCAAATATGAAAGCGTCATAAAAAACACGGAGGGCAAGTTTGTTAGGTCTGGCTAAAAATTTAAACACTCACAAATTTCAGTCTAAATCAGTGGTTTGCTCTCATTTCTGCATAAACAGGCTCGCAGCAGTAACGTGTCCTCTGATCCTCACTGGTAAGAGCAGCTGAAGTCTCTGACAATCACATATCAGTTCTCACTCAAGCCCAGGCTGTTGGCACCAACCCTGCAAACCCCTCACCTCTCCTCCCCACAGGTCAAACCTCTGTCTGCCAATGTTTTATCCTGCAGTATTACACAATGTCTTTTCCATGGCAAATTATAAACCAGCCTTGGCAGCCCATCGTGTGGCTACTTACAAGAAGAGAAATGCTGAGTATTTGGCTTATGAAACAGAAATACAGGAAGAAAATATTTATAACAATGCTACTGTTTAAATAAGGGAGACCATAATTTATTACAGATGTGACCCTTCTAAACTGAAGGGTTTAAATCCTGCTGATGCTATGTAATGACATGAAGTGGAACGGACTTTATGAAAAATACATCCAACTTCAACTGTGAATTGCCCTCTTTTATACCCTGTCATTTTGTACCCCGAAATATGCACAAAATTTGCTTCTTTCAAGCACAGTTTGCCAGACTTTTCAGTGCTCATAACATTTAAAAAATGATTGACAGGAAATCATTCATCCTTCATCTGAAAACTGACTGAACACTTTACATTTAACAAAATCCAGTTAATTATTAACTGTTAAAGAAGAGGAAATGGCACGTAACTCAGACAAGATTTGTTAATCTTACAGTCACATATAAAGAATGTAGAATGTATGTTCGTGGAGATGGGATATGTAGTGAATTGAATTATCTCAATGCAAATAGCAATTGCAGAGAAATAGACTGCAACACTGACATGAGGAAGTACTGAAATCACTGTATGAGGAGTTTGCAGGTACAGTGAGATGGTTAATATGTGACTGCTTAGAGGAGGGGGCATGACTTGGCATGGAACTGTAATCAAACCATTTTCATTTAATGCTTCACTTGGTATAGAAGTATCAGATAACAAAATATTCAGCCCAAATCCCATTTCAGTTTCTAAACAGGTATTTCACTTTCCTGCACTGCAGTAGAAGATATTTTTTTCATTTTAAACAAAATTGATTGAAGAAGATACAAGAGGCAAAAGCTGCTCAACAACATCCAGCAAAGCATTTGTTTCCCTCTTTGCTGATCTCTCCTGCAATGAAACTCAGTTTCTAAAACACCACCCCCACTTGCAAAATCTAGTGCACATCAGGGAAAAGGTTTTCATGACAGATGAAAACATTCACTTCCTATTTGCTTCATCACATTCTGGTTTCTCCTCTTTAAAAAGCTGGTGTTGCATCATCTGAACCGTTTCCTACAGAAAAAATTATCAAAAGTGCCCAAAATTGGCCTCGGCACCCCTACCAAGAGCAACAGTAAAACTCCACGAGCAAACTAGTTAAAATCCACCCCACTGCTTTGAGGTATTCAGTATCTTTTACAATGTTTTACTCATAATATGAAAATACCTGTGTACGTGTTTAAGAATTTGCCAACATTACTCACCCCCAACAGAGTACCTTGTTCTATTCATAGTTGCTGTTTATTGGGAACTCTGCATTGCTGGCACTCTTTGTTGGTGCATTGGGTCCTCTTCAACAAAATCCCTCCTTGGCAGTGGGGTTATGTTAAATGTACTCCCAACCTAGCAAATGTCCCTTGGAGGAATTCATTCTTTTTAATACTTTGCTCTAATATGAAGTACCACACCCACCAACTTCTGATTCAAGCTTACACTGGAACTGAAAAACTTTGCAATCTCACGTATGCTGATTGAATTAAGGCCGAGGGGAATAAAACCATTAAGATTTCACATGAACTCAAAGAAGAAAGGCTTCTTGGGTAATATAATTACAGAGCACAGATCTTGTAAGAGGAAATGAACCGCAGGGATTCATTTGATTAGACGTTTTTCCCTTTCCTTTTTAATGACAGCAAGGGCTCTCCTTCCCTCACCCCTTCCCATCTCACAGTAGGTATTAAGGCAGCTCTTGGCAGGCAGGAACTGGGACTGTTACAGACAGATGTTTCAATGGGAACTGGTACGGGGTGGAGCGTGCCCATGATGTGTGAGCCCCTTGATGCTGCCATATGAAAGGCACTCCCAGCGCTCTGGGCTGTGCAATACTCAAGGGCAGTGACAGGTTTATTTAGTTGTCTTGGTAACACTGTGGTTGACCCGGGTTGACCAGATCAGCGTGACTTAATCATCCTAAGGAGAAGGAAACAATTGCAACAAGTGGCAGAGCTAATTAATGTGGGTTCCCTCACTGAATGGACTTCCTCAAGCTCGTGTCTCACGTTCCCAACCTTTGCCCTGCCTAAGCATCCAAGCGATTCTCTGACTGTGCGTCTACCTGTGACAGCCAGGTCACCCACAGCCACTCGCTGTGCTCTCTGCACAGGGATGGGACAGAGTCACTACCCTGCACTCCTTATGCTTCACACTCAGGCTATAAACACCTATTTACACCCCATCAGTACCCCAGGACCTTACTGACAGTCTGTTAGTTACAAGGTACAATGCAAAGTGCATGTTGTGTTTAAACCCTGTTTTTCTCTCTCTCTGTACAATCATGCAGCTGTAGAAATTATCTGAGACACTAAAACAAATAGTCCCCTGATATAATCACAACAGAGCTCGAGGAGAGGCAATTTCAGCAAAAATCTTGACAGGAGAATCTGCTCCTGTCTTAGTCTGACCTGTTCTCCTTGCAGAAGCAGCATGGCAGAATGTTTTGCTAATGTATTTATATGCTTGGCTGTCAGTTCTAAATGTTGCTCCTTGTCTGTATAATAATTACATGGAATGCTCAGCGGAGATGTTTTCTAAATTGAAATAAATAGAATCAATACAGACTTGAGTTAACTGCATTGTCACATTGTATGAATAAAACACACTGATGGATACTCTTGGCTTGTATTCAACAAGGATTTGGTCACTGCTACTGCTGTGCAAACTGCATTTCAAATGGTGTGCTAGCAGTTTAAAAATTCCACTTCTGTCTAACTTGTACCTACTATTGTTGTCAGAAAGAAAAAGAAACATGTCAGAAAATAAATATGTACAGGTCTAAAACCATAAGAGTGGGTAAGGATCTGAGAGATGGACGTTATACAGAAATTACTCAACATACCATTACAAGTTAGCTTCAAATCCTCTGTGTTTCCTGCATGTATTTCTCCAACATCAGACCACCCTTTTTTCATACTGCCTGATGAACTGCTACAGTAAACCAGACTCCTGGGCCTTCAGTTGGTTTTGCAGTTTACATATGCTTTAGAGGATCCCACAAAATGACTGCCAAACTCTAAACATGGTCACTTCCTTTACCATCCCAAGCAGACAAAGGTTGTTTCAGTTCACTGCTAAGGCACTGAAGCATGGACAGGTCTCATCTGATTACAGAGAGCCCATAAAGCCCCGAGGCCGCAGAGACTGTCAACACAGCTGTCCCTGTGTGCTAAGACAAATGTCCTGCTGGGCAATCCCTGAATCAAAATGGAAACACATCTTCTGAAATGGATTAGGGGTAAGGACAAGGACTGTAAATAGGCCAGGCAGCCAGGAAAGTTTATTTAGGTATTACTAAAGGAGATTCTATTGAGCTGTTAGAAAGTACCTTGATCCTGGAGCTGTTTTGGAAATCTAAGTATTCTTAAGTATTTTATTTCTGTGGTCACCTGTTGCTAACAGAAGAACATCCAAATGAACAGTTTCTGAGTGGGCCTTGCTTTAGACACACACGACCACACAGAATGTGTATAAAGCTCTCAAAGAGGGGAGGTGCTGAGATCTGCACACTAATGGCATAATTAGCTCCTGGGAGAAAAGCAGTTCTGCTGCATCAGCACCGAGCAGTTCCCACCCTCACCCATCCCACACCTTCATCCATCCCACACCTCACCCATCCCCTGAGAGGCAGCTCTCATTTACCCTGGCACAGGGACGTGCCAGCACAGCTTGGGGACCCTCAGGAGTTATCCCTGACAGCTGTGCACACACCCCCTCCCCCCCACCCCAGGGAGGAGAAGCCTTTCTGGAATTTCTCACTGTTTCTGCTGAGTAGGAGATAAGCAGAGAATTCTTTAATAAAAATGTGCCACTCCATGACATTTTTCATGGTGTGATCTCTAAGTCTTCTCTAAGCATGTGTCCCAGCAGCCACTTTGTCCTCCCTGTGAGGTGTAACAGACATGATGTCCACAGTTGTATGGGGATAATGGGACAGGGAGAGGACAGAAAATCCAGCCAACAGGAAAAATTCTGTTCCTTCCCTTCCTGGAGCTCTGGTTAGGGCCTTGTCTCTCCTGACACACTCTCAGCAGCAGCAGACTGGAGCAATGCTGTCTCCCAGTCATTGCATCCACCAAACAAGGCTGTGTCCCGAATGTAAATCCTGAGGGTTAAACATTCCCAAATAAATTACTGTCAACATAGGTCACTGTAAGGCCAAACTAGTCAGGGCTACATTGTTTAAACATTAAGCTCTGCAGGTTTATTTTTCTAATACAACCTTTTTTTAATTATTTTAAATTAATTTCCTGGTCATCTGTGGCTTAGAAAATGATTCAGTAGATATGTGCTCCCACATCTGGGCTTTCTTTAAACAAAGTCACAAAAATTAAGGATCTCCTCTTATATAGTACTTTATTACTTCCTATGTTCATGCTTTTGGTGTTTTAATCATAACTTGAGGCTCACACACTCACATCTCAGCATGCCCAGTACGCTGGAGAAGCCAGAAAACCATTGCAAGTTGAAGGCTTGCCCAGGCATCTGATATCACAAAAATCTGAAATTTTCTTTTGCTCTGAGTCACTGAAAAAAAGGCAGAACAACCTGGTAAATGAGGCCTGAAAGCCCTGGCAGGAGCAGTGCCAACCCTGGGCACTCCTAACAACTGTGCAAATTATATTAGAATTCCTAGAAATATATGGAAAAGCTTATCAAAACACAGCATTAAAAACTACCACCTCCAGTAAACAAAGGCAGTATTAACTGTAGTTAAGGAGATAAAGCAGTTGGTTTTGGATCACACATGTTCTTCAGGCATCTAAAAAATTAGTAGAACAGACTTTCACATCTATTTTTATTCACAGACCACAAGATGAAAAAAACATTTCCTCCTTCGGTTTTGAATGAGCTTCTCAACTCTGAATTACTGAATATCTGAATTAGGTAAAATAAGACAACTAAAAAGGAGTCTCTCACTCTAAAAAAGTCTAGTACTGAGTCTGAGACTTCCATCAGTTGTGTGGTTTTACTTTCTCTTAAACATTAGCAGGAAAAAGCACACTGCCTACCTCTTTAATTGCGTGTAAGCTACCTTATTAGACTACTTGAAGCTTAGTTCTTAATACAGATAGTCATAAAGGCACATTAAACCACAGTGATTTTAAATCACTTAATTTAACATAATAAAATATTAATAATTGCAATAAATTTTGATCCATGCTGCTCCAGTGGCTTTTGGTTTTACAGTGGAAAATCAGGCTTGCCAGTTAATTAATTCTTGTGATTGACTGTAGTTATTATCCGTGTCATACATAGATTTTTAAAGCCACTATGATCATTATTCTCACAGGCAATGCTACATAACATCTCAACAGGCCTCATTCACCAAATCTCTCCCTGTGTTGGTCCTCCTGTCTGACCATGAAGTCATCTCACAGACAAAGCAAACAGCTCAAGCATTTTTCACATCCTTTATTAGGGCTGTTTTCCACTTCTTTCATCATTCTAGTGGCGGGTTCCCAAGTATTTTCCAAACCCCAGTATGTAGATTCTATACCCAGATCCTGACCTGGGACTCTCAAACAACACCTGAAGGGGCAATAACTCCCTCCTGTCTGCTCTGCCCTTGCTCACCTGGCCCCCTGCACACTCTGTGACAGCTCTGGCACCCCGAGCCAGTGTCTCGTTACCCCAGTCAGTCCCTTACAGCTCCTCAGTGTCACCTGGCAGTACTTCAATGGCTAATTTTTAGCAGAGAATGAGTGACTTTGTGTTTGGCTACAAATGGCTCTGTATGTGTGTTGATACAGCCACTTTCCCACAATAGTGTTTGCTGTTTGTAGTTCACTAGGTTGCTAGTAGGTTCCCACTTTCAAAAACTGGGAAATGCATGTGCACAGATGAAGAGATCTGTCCAAGGGACACAGTGCAGTATTGCTTGAGCTGGGCTGGCTCAAAAGAAAGGAATCTTGGCTCCATTTGCACGTTCAGGTTACTGGATACACTGCCTCAAGCACAGGAGTGTGTAGTAATATGTCTAGGAATCACTTCAACCCCTTTGCCTGTACTTGTGCAGATGGAGAAGAGGAAAGAGCACAAAGGTGCAGCATCAGCAAATGGGGCTGGTACCTACTGCAGCCATTTAACTGGTACAATAAAGAACTGAGCTTGCACTTGTGCCTGTCCTGAGGTTCTGCTGAGAGGGCAAAAAGAGCCTCTGGTCATCACCTTCCCACGACTGAGCTGAGCATGTGGACTCACTCATGTGGGTTCAGTATTCGCCCTTGAACTGGTGTGGGCTGCATTTGGCACTCTGCTTTTAGATCAATATATAACCCAGGAGTAATCTTATCTGGCAGGAACAGGGATATTGGGGGGAGGGGGAGGAACACAGCCCCAGAAGTGAGGAGAGCAGCTCTTCTAAATGTTAATGGGTTAAGAATAGAAAGGTCAAATGCCTGCCTTATCAAAGGGCCCCATGTGCAAACAGGCACGGAGCTCGGCAATCAGAGCACCAGCTGGGTATAAATGTCAGAAGTTAGTTACTGTAGCTGTAAACACCAAAAGCAGAATGGTGGAACTGGGAAACCTCCCAGGACACTTCTGGTTAGTACAGATCACTGGGAAAGTCCAACTGGCAAGACTGGCAGAGTTGATTCGAGTTCTTAGAGGTGCTGTGGAACCAGAGAGCACTTGTGAGTTGTGTGACAGCCCCACAGTGAGCCAGTGCAGGAGGGTACTGAAGTGTGCTGTGCTGGCTCCAGATTGCTCTTGCCAGAACACAGCCATTCTCCTGCAATAAGGATATATGAGGATGGAGACAAAAAGTCCTCCCTTACCTCCTTGTAGATACAGAGGGCACTAAACAGAAAAGCTGCATGAGGACTCTTCTGAGTGTCTCTGAGCACAACACATAAAGGATTGGGACGGAATAAGAGATGAGGCAGCACAGTAAAAATCCATCTCCCTTAAATGCTAATACATTTTTAGCTGTGTTCTAATTAATCTTCTTATTGGCATCCACGGAAAGAGGCCAGAAGTTGTATTACAGTGGGCAGTAATCTTCTTGCAGATACAAGCAATCAGTTTGCAGGAACAATAAAGAGCACCAGCACACACTGGTGTGCAGTTGCTGTGAGAAACACTGCATGGGGCCTTTGGCTGCCATTCACCAGTGCCTCCAGTCCAGCACCTGCAATCAGTTGTCAATAAGATTAATCAGCCAACTGATTCCCATTCTCTGGAAAGATCAGCAGAGAGCAGCCATGTTTAAGAAGGCTGCTGTTCCCTCTCGCCTGGTACTGGGATTGCCCCAGGAGGTGGTTACTGAGTTTGGGACGCATACAGGATACAGGATAGCTACCTGGCACAGCTCCCTCCCTGCTGCAGAACAAAGAGCAGCGTTCCTGTCAGGCTGTTCCCAGCTGTAAACAGCTATCAAAGGAGAGGGTTAATTACTGGGTAAAACACTAAGAGGGAATAATAACTACAAATCGAGCAAGACTAAATATATTTTATCCCACAAAAGGGATAAACAGGATTTGTGCTCATAGCTCAGAGATCATATTCTAACCATTAAATAGCTACTTTAATTGGTAAAGATAGGGTTACATTTAAAAACAAAAAAGGAATGCAAGCCATTGCTCTCTGAAAGATGATTTTAGTTTAGATCCTTGATGTTTGTACCACAGAGTGACAGTGCAGTAACTGGACGGGCCTCTAACCCCAGCCATAGGGGAGAACATCATAACCTACTTAGATCTGCAGGCTGCATCCTTTCTGCTGCAGAGCTCCAAACGGGCACAAACGGCTGATTCCTCCACCAGCATTACTCGGCATCTGTTTATCCGGCAGCCTCGTGGCAGCATCTGTTCCCTCAGTGACACACACAGGCACTGCTCTGCTGCACCACCACCCTCGGCTCCGGTTCGCAGCCCCACTTCAGTCACTTGCAAGAGCACAAATATTCAGCAGCAGACATGTTTCCTACACATGGCATTGCTGAGAGCTATTAACAGTTGCTGTTCAACCCTGAAGCTACTGCGCTTGGAGTGACAGCTCCAACATGTTAATGACTTGTGATGTTTCCTGAATTCTTTTGGGGAAGAAAAAGCCTTTATGAAAATGTAGGATTTTACCTTTTCCTAGTCACAGCAAGAATGACCAAACTTATTTATCCTATGAGTCACATCCTGAAAGTTTCACATGGCTGGCAGCCTTAAGAGATATAATATACATTCTGGAGAGCCACTACAGGAGAGAGAGAGTCTTTTCATCTCTCATTTCTTGAGCTGAGAGTTCAATTTAACTCAGATTAATTTAAGGAGTAGGAAATAAAACCCAACAGCACAGTGACATTTTCTGAGTCGCTACGAATCTGAACGAAATGATTTGCCAGTGCTGAATGAAGCCGTGGAGATTCTCCCACAGCCCCCCTGTTTCATTATGCACAAGGCAGTTCTCAAAGTGCTGCCTCAGCCCTGCTGTGTGCTGTGTGTACGTGTCTGCCTGCTACGAGCCCTGCCACGGCCTCTCCTCCTGACACTCGCTGCTGTTTCCTTGCCTCTCCGTCACAGATGCCAACAGGGGAAGAGCACGAGGGCATTTCAGAAACACCTCCTTTCTTCATCCCTCTTCAGCGTGTTCATATTTCAAAAGATGGTTCTAGGAGCACATTTTTTGCAGCTGAAGCTGTTCAGAGATTCAAAACCACTGGACGACTAAGATGTATAGCCTAACACAGCACTGAAAACAAATCCAGGAGAGACCATAAGCAATTTTCTGACCTGTATTATTTCTACGCTGTCATCATTCTGAGGCATTTGATATGCTGCTCTTTGGTTTAAACCCAAGAATGGCACTGGAATTTTTACCATAATAAACTTTCTCAACAGACTTTGCATTTTCATTATCCTGTTCACGCAAGCCACAAGGATATTTTTCCTCCTTAAATATCCAATCTGCAGGCAATGGTTGTGAAACTCCATTATTTCCAGGAATTGCTGGCAACCTACTGCTGTCTGTTCTCAGTATTGCCTGTATTTTCCTTGTTCAGCCTTAAAAGCCAAACTTGGTTTGCAAAAATGTCTGGGTTCCCTGATGCCAGAACTGAATGAAGACTAGAATGGGGCAGAATTAGATGGTTTTATTATGCCGAGAAGCCATTAACTCCCATTAAAGTCTGTAAAACAACAAGAGCATAAAACTGGAAATAGATGCTCAGCCTTAAATCCTATTAGTCAGAAATTTTCCTAGACGTTAGCAATGATTTTGGTAATGTCTTTTTAAGCTCCACCTTAAGTCTTTTTAAACTCCACCATCCCTACAATCAAAACAACATAGATTTTTTTTTTTAAAGTTACAACTACTTGGATTTTCATCATTCACTAAAATTAAACTAAACTACAAAGAAAGGCAGCCTGAATTATCCAACATGCATGATGTCTGCCACAATTTGGTCTTCAACAGGCAGAGGTAAAGGTACATTCTCTGTTGCCCAGGAAAAGAATACACACCAGGGAATACAGCCCAGAAAGTTGAAAGATGTGAAAAATATTCTGGATAATGCAACTCTTTCATCAGTCATGATGGTCCAAGAGTTTTAATGGAAAAGTCCCCAGCTAAAGGTTATCTGCAGGACCACACAGTGATCTCAGCCACACACAGCAGCAGCCTCACAGAAAGCAAGGGAATTACTCCAAATTTACATTGGCAGGCCCAAGATCAGAGTCCTACCAGATCCAAACAAAAACCCAACAATGACACAGGCTGCAAGAACAATCATCAGTCGATGGGGTGTAGAAACAATGGAGATCTCTGTGATTCCAATGCACTTCAGTGACTGAAAATACTCCAGCCCTATTGTTCCTCCTCTCCAAAACCTCTTGGAGCTCACCGTGTGTGCCTGAGGCACTCCCGACAGGCAGCTCTGATAACACAACCAACAAACTTACAGGGGCCTGAGCTTCTCAGGCTGGCCGCCCTCTTGCACTGGGCTTGGGAAACTGGGATAGATGGGGTGCTGTCTGAGGCTGCTTTCTGGGGAGAGGAAATCCCCCATGCTCAATGTCAGCCGAGTTCATTCCTAAATGCAAACCACATTGGGCTGTCGAGCACGATAATAAAAACCTGCTGACCCAGTTTCCTGCAGAATAAAATCCTCTGTCTCCCCTCCTCCTGTGCCAAACCTAAATCAGATCTCCTTCTTTGGAGGAAGAAATTAACCCTTTGAAAAACCCTCACAATGACCCTCAACACTCATACAGCATCTCACGCCATGAGAATAATATGTCAACAGCAATTGGTCCATCCCCACAGCTCTGCAAGATGGGAGGGTTATTACACAATAAAAGTAAGACACAGAGAAGGTCAGAGACATTTCAGAGTTCAGCAGAAATCCTTCTCTTCCTTCAAAAAAGATTTCTAAGTGTGAAGTTCTGTGCTCCAGCCTCTTTGCCTGGTAACATTTCTTCCATGCAAATATAAAACCTTCATTCATGATGAGGCAAAAAAATAACAGCACAGCATCAAACCACTCAAGAAAGGACTATTGTTCTCCCCAAATTTTGCAATGTCAACTTGCAAGTCCATTTCTGGAAGATGAGAGTTGATTGTATTTGCTCCAAGTGTTTGGCAAAAGCTCTTTTAATGGCTTCACTTCCTCAGTGATGCAATGCTTCATTTGAAGGGATGCCCGGGGGAGCTTCAGAATGGACCCGGAATGCGAAAATAACAGGGCATGTCCCAACAAACTCAGCCAAGAAAACACAAACAGGGATTCTCTTGCTGCAGGACGCTTCCCAAGGCAGCCCTGGATCATGCTGCAGCAGAGCAGCACCCCACTGCAGTCAGGGAGGAGCATTTGGGGAGCCTCAGATTCCAGGCTGCTGAGAACACCTTTGCTGGCTCACACTGACACTGTCAACTGGAGGAGTTTTCAATCATAGCTCAAAGAGGGTTTTATTAGCAGAGGAGCAGAGATAACAACTGTGCCTCGCTGCTACAGAGCTTTACAAGTGGGTTTTCTACAGTGAGGTGGCCAAAGTGCAACCTGCAAGTGAAATTGCTGCCAGAGCTCTGCCCTGCAGGCAGGGCTTTCACTGCTGCAAGAAACACCCGGCAGTAAATACAGTTTCATCACTTATTGCTCCCGAACAAACTGAGACGGCTTTGCCAACGCCCAGACAGCACCCAGGACCTGAAACCTCTCCATCACCAGCAGCTCCACAGGCTCCTGCCTCACAAGGGGCAGCTCACAAGTTCCTGACAAGCTGCCAACCTGAAACCTCTACAGCAAAGTGTGAGAGGCTCTGCTACACGAAGCAGCCAAGTTTGCTACAAGTAAAACAAGAAGTGACTGAAAACAGGAAAATGACAGCTGAAAGGCACATCAGCAACACCACCTCACCTGGGAAGTTACTGTCTGCCACTTCTCATTCTGCAGGAAAACTGCTAGGGATTACAGAGCAAAACCAGCACTTAATATACTGTAGCCTCCAGGGGTCTGAAAGTGAAGAACTGAGAACCTGGACTGGGGAGCACTGCAAAGGTGTAACTATGACTGTTCTCTGGATGCTGCATCTTCACAGGTAAAATCCATAAAAACTTCTGCTCTTGAAAAGACAAATGTCTGAGTTCCCACAGACTTACTACTAACATTGGTCAGGGTTAGAAATGTGATGATGGAAAAAGAGCATCTTATTCATGATATCTGGTCCCTGAGGGTTTAGGAGTTGTATATGCTTATTTTATTGACACAAACAAGCTTTAACTTCTATTGTCTTGCAGAGGAAGAAAAGACTGAATTCAATTCTGGCTCACACATCATCTGCAGTTCTAGCCAAATCCCAGCCACACAACTTTTATTACTGGGAGGATGTCAGAGGCAAAAGACACAGCTGGATACTCAGATCCCAGACTGAGCTTTGCTATGCTGGCAGCCGGACAAACCAGCTTTTGATTTGTATGTAAACAGAGCCAATCTGAACTGGAAGGTCATTAAGAGAAAACACATTTTACACAACATCCATTGTATAGCTGCTTTTCCAACTTTCCCCATTTTTTTCTAAACAAGACTTTGTCTTCTCTTGCTGACTGTTTCAATGACAATTCCTGGTCCTGCTGAAGTCAATGGCCAACCCCCACTGGAACTGATGGAACTGCACTTCTTTAGATTGAATCCCAAAGAGGAGTCTGACCAAGAGAGGCTGCAAATCCCTTCCACTGCTTCGAGCACAGTAATTACCTGACATGCAGAAAATGCAAGTCCATTGCAGATGCAACAGGATGATGTTTCCAGAGCATTTCACTGCCTCGATCTCACAGCTTTAACCGAGGCACTCAACATTTTGTACTACAATTAAATACTGCAGCTACAATTAAAAGAAAATTATGAGAAGACACAAAGAAACCACACTGTTCCTGTGAACAAGGCGTTAACGCCCAAACCATTATTGCGAGAAGGCTTTTAAGAGCAATCCCAGTAGAAAAGGAATGTATCTTCCCTGAGTGAACTGGAAGGAATACAGAGATTCAAAAGCTTAAGCTGAATCTCTGTTAACTTGTTTTCTGTTTGTTTCTCCAATTTGATTAACTTACTGTTACTATTTGATAGAATTGTTACTCTTTCAGGGAAAGAGTTAAGCATTTTCTCTTCTCTGATAAAAGCCCTCGGTCTGCCCAGAATTAACAGCGAGAATTTGCAGCTGCGGGTTAAAATGAGGGACAAACAGAGATGTTGCTGGGCTATCAAAGCAGGGAACCTTCGAGGAGCAAAGGGAAAATGCCTGTCGTTCTCCATTAGTTCCTCAGGGTCAGTGTTGGCAAAACACGCTGTATTGTTCCACGTGTAACCAGCAAAATACACGGGTTGTTACAGTTTATCGCGTTCAAAAGGGGACTCCTGGGTACAAACGTCGAAAAGAGCTTTAACCTAAAGGCTGTATCTTTCTATTGCTTCCCAGCACCACGAAGAAAGTCCACTCCAAACGTTTTAATAGGAAACCAGCAAATCCAGACACACTGCCTCCTGCTTGGACACAAGTGGTCTAGTGACAGAAAGGCTCCGGTCAGCAAATCTGTGTGTGTTCCCAGGAGACAGCAAAGCTGGGACATGAACCATCTGCAAAGCCAGCACGGGTCACTGGAGCTCTCTTTGCTCCCAAGACAGTGCCTGTCTTCAGTGTATGTGGAGGACTTCTGAAAACCATTAATGACAGAATAGTAAAAGACAGTGCTGAAGGTATGAACTAAGAAAGAACAAAAGAGGAAAAAACCAGTTGTAATGGATTTCCCTGTTCTCCTGCATTTCCCTTCCTTCAGTCCCAGCCACTTTTCCCAGACCCCTGAAACACAGCTTTATGCACAGCCTTATTTCTTTTCTGACTATCAGCTTACCAGCGCTGATGGTTTTTAAGTTGAATCAAACCTGCTTCAGCTTCAGGGGATGGCTGGGATCCCTATTCTCATCTTTCATGCTTTGAGATCAGTATTTCATTGTTTTTATTCTGCTAAAACCATCTTCAGCATTCAAAGTATAAATCTCAATGCACAGTATTTTGATTTGATTTCCATAAAACATTTTGTTCTTTAGCTGCACTCCTTCACTGCTCCCTCCCCATTTATTCTGAGCCCTTGGCTTCTCTGGCCAGGCTCTTCCTCTCAATCAAACCCTGCTGTGACTTCACTGCCGTGGTTTGACAGGTCTCTGTTGACATCTGAGGGAGAATCCTTGAATGTTTTCAAAAGCACCATTGCTCATTGCCCTGCTGAGGGAATCTGGGGGACTTGCCCCTTTAGCCCTGAAAGGATGGCTCTCCCTTTCACCACAGACCCTCCCCCTTTGTGTACTGCACGGGAGTCAATTATGCCGGAAAGCTGAGAAGGGACCTGGTTCATGGAACCCCCAGGGAAGCAAAAGGGCAGATTTCCTTACTGAGGAAAATATCTAACTTAGGCCAACACAGCTAAACCCAACTCACTGTAGTACAAGCCTTTGTCTCAGAAAGCAGCTTTCCTGGAGGGCTCGGAGACAGCTCAATCCCCAGAAGGATTTCCTCTTAAATTATTGCATAAAGCAACACTTATAAAAGCAGAAGCCTGAAGGCAGACTTTGATATAATCCTTTTTATAAAGTGTTCTGAGGTCCTAAAATGTCAGCACAGGCTGCCATGTGGTAAAGCATTTTGAAAGAATTATCTATTTAGAAATGTAAATAAAAATAGGGGGCCAAATATTTTATTGTCTTCTCAAAAAGAACACAATTTAAATTCCCAGGATTACACTAAACAGAAGTGAAATTTGGCTACAGTGATTAGATAAATGTCAAGATCCCCACCTGACTGACAAAGGCTATGTGCCTTCTTGTATGGGAAAGCGTGTTACTAGTTAGGATGATTTTGAGCATGTTTGGCTGATTCAAGAGATGTAGGTTGATTTCCCTGTAACACACACTGAGCTTGTTACCAACTTACATCTCAGATTTCTGGTCCCACAGATGCTGTTCTTAATTAAAGAAAATTCTGCAAGAAAATAAAATCTTTTTCAGCATTGCTGGGATAAGAAAGATTAAGAGAATCCCATCACTCACTACTGAAATATGCAGCTCTTCCAGAATGAAGCATGGCAGCAATTTTAATCAGCACATAGATCAGCTCTTTAGAATTAGCAATAAAATAAAATGTCAAACTATAATACCACAGGGAACTCAGAAAGACAAAATGTAACTCATTACCACAATTATTTCACCAGAATTTAAGCTGTTAAATACTGATCTGAAAATAGGATATATGAGAACAGGAAAGCAAAAATACTGGGGAATAATATCGCCTTTGTGATCAGAAAACATACAGTAAGTACAGTTTTTAAGAATCCCATTGAGTGAGATGACAGAGGTCTGCAAGTGAGCGAGTCAGAAACTGGTTTGGAATCCCCCCTAGCTTTGCCCCCCATCTGACTGAGGCCAGAGTTTCAGCTCTGCACCTGGCCTGGTGCCCTCAGTTCCCACCCTGAGTGCAGCTCGTGTTCTCACTGCCCAGCTCTGTGCCCCCAGCACCCTCCATGCACACCAACAAACCCCCAGTGACCACCCAGCACAGCAGAACCAGAACAGGAGGGACTTCAACTGTGCCTACACGTGTTTTTACATTCTAAGAGAAAGGCCCCCATTTCCACTTACATGTTTCATTCTCTGAAGGGTCTGAGTGTTTTTATATCTTTCTGATCATCACAACCAGACATACACTCACTGTTTACTTAAGGATATATTTTTCCCATGACCTTACAGACTCACTTCTCTGTCGTGGGGAGTTCATGGAAGGAAGTTCATTAGAAGTTAAACATGAGGAAGTGCAATAAGGCCTATTTATCTCATAGCAGGAAAAAACTGAGTCCAACAGCACAGAGCTATTATATGAAAAAAAAGAAAGGTTCTGAGCCTCTCTGCAGCCTCATAAAAATAGCCTGTGACTGTGCACAGGCAGATGTCCTCTCTCCTGTGCAGTGTCTGATCAGAGCCCTTTTGGACTTCAGTGAAATAATAATAATAAAAAAGCAAATGGAGTGCAATTTCCATGGAAACTTGGAAAGAGATGTAACGTTATTTGCCAAAGGCCTC
Source organism: Scytalopus superciliaris (assembly GCA_013400415.1). NCBI lineage: Eukaryota > Metazoa > Chordata > Aves > Passeriformes > Rhinocryptidae > Scytalopus > Scytalopus superciliaris. The sequence continues at coordinate 528,344 of VXBX01010860.1, read as the reverse complement.
TGACTGTGAATGGAAAATTTTCTAGTTTACACAGATCTCAGCTATTATTTTCTTTGTAGTGCAAACTTGGGCCAAATATTTTCTGTCATGTTAAAGATGCAAACAGTCAGTTTTGTTTTCTGTCCAGAACAACTGCACACAAAAGCTTCAGAAGCTGCAGCAAAATGTCTGATATTTATGTTTCCATGAACCCAAAACACACACTAGGAAAAAAAGAGTAATTTGGGCTTCCTTTTTGCTGCTTCTCTTCGGAAAGTGAAAGCAGCTTAGAAAACACCTCCTTTTTATGTGTAATGTTACAGATGAGTAGACAGCCAGAGCATTGGCAGATGTGCCCAATGCTAATGGGAGCTTAACTTAAAGAAAGTCCATTGTTGAAGCACAATAAGATGACAAAAATGTACCAAAAGCACAGTTTTCATTTCTATTTATATTATTAATGAAGTGACTTTTTCTTACATGAGTTTCAGAACTCACTTCTTGCTACTCTTCCCTCACCCAGCAGCAGGAATAACTGTGACAGCCCAGAAATTAACTTTGCCCAATACAAGCCCAAATTCTGAGCTGGGCTGCCCCAAGTATTAAGCCTCATGTGGGAATGGTAACAAAAGTGGACTGTAAAATTTTTCTCCCCTAAAACCAGCTGTTCAGTTGGTGTAGTGCTGGAGTTATGACAATAACATGCCAGCTCAGGGGACACCTCTGCAAATGTGGTGCCTGACCTGTCCTGGTCACACGTAGGAAGAGCTCAAAATTCCAGTCTAAACCAGTCTGGAATGTGTCTGTGTGCCCAGACATGGGCACTGCACAGCCATTCCCACCCCCTCCTGCCCCTGGACACCCCTCTACAGCAAAGAACTTTTCTGTAGGAGGTTTGTGTAGATCTCAAACCTCTAGGGCTGAAATGTGGAACAATTTGGGACCATATCTGTGCATACTTGAGTTGTCTTTAACTGAGACAACAAACACAGTGACAACATCAAACACACCTCCTGAAGGATCAGTGCAGAGCAGTTGTGTGATAGAGACTGGGCTGGTCCTGCCCTGGGAATCCTGGCTATACTTGAGAGTATCTAAGGGACTGCTTAATAAGGATTTGGTCTTTAACAGATTTCATCATAGGCTGACTGACTAAAGCCTTCTCTTCACACATTCACAAATGCCATTCAAAATGTCATGTTGATTTTACACCTGCCTGGCCAAGGGGGATGACAGAACAAAATCACCTGGCTTTGCAGATCTATTTCCCCTTTTACATCTTGAAAATTCTACTCACTCACTTGCAGATCATGCAAAGAAAGAGGAAGCAGCATGACTCAGCTCCACACTACAATGGCTGGAGCAGATCCAGACCTAGCAATCCTTTGGGCTTTCCTTACCAAAACACAAAGCTGCAGCTGGGATAATGTAAAGCATGCAGTGTTTGTGTAAGCAATGTTAGATGGGCAGCAGGCCAGCAGCACTCCTTAAGCAATGTGCTAGCTCTTTACATTGATGGCAGATTATCTTCTCAAGAGTTCAGAAGGGAACAAAAAAGCCAAAGGGCTCTGATTTAAAACAGTGCCTACATAGGACAAACTGCTAAGGAGAAACAGCCTCCTGAGCTATATTCTGTAGACATGAATTTACATCAAAGTCTAGTGGCAAATAATGTACTGATTTAGCAGGTTTCACATCATGCAATACTGGCAAATATTTTTGTACAATCTGTAAATTATGTAAGTCTTATGAGACACAGGAAAGCTACTGACCTTAAGGGATCCAGGAACTCTGAGCAAGTTTCAAGAACCCTGAGTCCCAGTGTTTTGTCTAAACTGCTGGAAAACTCTATCTAAAAATTAGCTACTCCAAATTCAGTGTCATCTAGAAATTTATCCTGATCCTCTGCTGGTTTGCTAACACCTGATCCACAGATGTTCTTCATAAAGAGCACCCACATGGTGAGGTACAGCACAGTAAATAATGCACAGTAAACACATTTAACTTCACTGTATAAAAAAAGCTCTGAGCAAAATTCACCAAGAACTTCAGTTCACTCCCCAACTGCACAACAAAGGATTTGATGGTTATCTCAAAGCAATCTAAGTCAGAGGTAAAGACCTCAGATCTAACCCTGTTTCTTAGAACAATGATGTACATTCTAGCCCAGCTGTGGGCAGTGGGATGGATCTGTCATTTCAGGCATTGCATTCACTGGGGGAAATCACCAATCAGTCATTACTTACACAAATGTGTGTCATACTAGTAATGAAGGTAAGAAAGAGGCACCATCCAAGACATTTCTCTGAAATGGCCTTCACCTTCCAAACAAAGGTGAGCAAACCAAAGATTTCCTTGCAAAAAGCAGCTCTCTCAGCTGTGCAGTGGGGAGGTGACTGAGCAGTGTCAGAGCCTGCCCCACACACCAACCACCCTCAGGCTGCGTTAGAGGATGAAAGGCCAAGTGGCTTCTGGGCTCTGTTAACTTCAAAAGATGGTTCATTGAGCAGACTTCATGCTTAGCAAAGCTTAGCAGCTTTTCCCCTTATTCCTCTCCAAACTGTTTTGGGCATTGTCCTATGTTTGTACTACAAAACTTGCAGTTATTCAAAACTAGTTCATGTGAAATGAACGGAAACATCTCTTTTCATTCCAAAGGAAAAACAACTCCTGTGCTGTTTTCCTAAGTGAGCTGAAAACTTGGAGAGAAACCTAAAGCTAAAAAAAGCAAAGAACTCAAAAAGATTCATATTCTGGACTGTGGTTTCTGTTGCCTTAGCTCAAGGGAAAATATGTTCATGGGAACAGGGGGCCTGCCTGGAGCCAGACTTTTTTTCAGCTCTGACTTCTCTCGCTGGAGTGGCTTTAAATCAATATGTTGTTATTAGTTCTTCATAAACAGAAACATTCTTTATGGGTTGTGTGATAGCTGTTTACAAGTTAAACAACCCCTCGTATCGTGCTTCCCAGCAATCAGTATCTAGTTCAGCTCCTACAGATAGAGTGATCAGGCAATTTAAGAGGACTTTATAACACTAGTTCCAAGTTTCACTGATTCAAAGTGTTAAATCACCTTCCCAGGAGAGAGTTCCTGAACAAAGAAGTGTCAGCTTTGTCACCTACCTCTGTAACTACACACAGCTCAAGAAAACAACACCACACCTTAGAAAAACAGAAGTCTTGTATGACTTTATTTTGAAGAATCTTACTGTCATGTTAGTGTGGACTGTGTCCAGTACTGCAATTCACTTTTGTCTTTAGCCAGGACTAAAGCAGATTATAAATATAATAGAATTCCACACTAACCCTGTAACAACCAGCCTACAGACAAACCTGCCAGAGGCAATTCAGAGAATTTGTAACTGTCTGTGTAACACTGCAACAATCTGTTATTCAACAGAATGTGATCATGCTGCCCAAACACACCGTGCCAGATCCCAAGTGTAGTTAATGCTATTCTAGATGCTGTATGAACAGAGCTTAATTTAGGGATTATGATCCCCATTATACACTTGAATTGTCTTTTGCATTAATTAGATTTATGATAAGAATTAACAAAAATACCTAATATGATCTTTCTTGAGATTCCTCAAGGCTTTTTAGAATGACACCCTCAGCTTTACTGAATGTTAAAGTGAACTTCATCCCTATTTCATTCAACCTGCAATGGAATTATTCTGGAAATGAAAACCAGTTACCTGTGATCAATGACTGTGACATCAGAAGCAGGAATCCCCAGCACACAGCAACTCGCTTCCAGCTCTTTCTTACGAATCTCTCCTTGGTTGTAATAGTTTCCTGAGAAGAGCAAACACAACAACAACACCATCTTAGTGTAGGCTTACTCAGAAAGAATTCCTCTTTTCTTTCTCACAGCATCAGATGCGACCATCACACCTTGAAGGGGCACCAGCTCAGGCACAGACAGGGATAAACCCCATTGCTGTGCCCTGAGCAAGGCCCAGCTCAGCCCCAGGGGGGATGTTGGGGCAAAGAGCTGCCCACGTCACCTCCTTCCCTCACACTCACAGAGCGTGGCTCGCAGCAGGAGCTCAGCTGACAAGGCCAGTGGGAATTGCCATGTCTAAGCACATAAAGGGATCCTCTCCCTCATTCCATTGGGAGGAAATTCAGGCAAAAATGAGTGTGGCAGGATTGCAAAGATCTTACAGAACCAAAAGAAGATGGGAGACCTAATTGAGATAAGGGAGTTGGGAAAAGCTGTAACAGAGACCAGCAACTAGCAGGGAAATGGGATTCATTATATTGACACATTGCCTTCTTCTTCACTGAATTATTTTCTTCTCATCTTGCCCTGACATTCCCTTATTTTTTCTTGGCATCAGCCATGCAAAGTCCATGCCAGAGCTGTGATGCCCCTTCCAGAATGTTGCTCTATGCAGGGCAGTACTTGCAAACCAATTTTAACTTTGAAGCANAAAAAAAAAAAAAAAGGCAGTTGAGTATTAATGTGTGATTCAAGCCTGTAGCCTGCATTGAATTACACTAGAACTTTTTATTGTTGTGGGTCTGAGTCATCTAAATCTAGCATTCCTCTGGAGCAGTGTTACAATGTGAGCCATCACGAGCAAGCTGTGTAAAATTTTCAGAGGGAAAGAGTAACTAGGAAAAAAAAAGTGCTTTCCTGCAGCCTGTGAGTGAATGGCTTTGGGAGACTGACAGTGTCTGTGGGTTTGCTGAGGAGCACGTCAGCTCAGCAGTGGCAACTTGGGATTGCAAGTTCCAGCTTCAGCAGCATTAACTGAAGTGTGCACCTTCCCTAGAAGGATTGAATGAGCACAGCAGGATTTATTTCAGACTGATGTTTTACCAGGCCATTAACAACCATCAGTGTTCTAAGGTACAGATTTTGCTGCAATGCAGTGTAATAACTGACTGCAGGTGATGCTTTATCCAAATAGTACCACTGCTCTCAAAATACCTGACTTCTACTGAACTGAAAGGAAGAGTTCCACAGCTTGAGAAATGTGTCAGGACATCAGGAATATATAAATGCTAACAAGAAAAGATGGGAAGCTATTGAGAGCAAAAGCAGTTGAATCGCTGATGCTGCTGGACCTCATCCATGGAACACTCACTCACAATAGAGAGTCAGCTACTACAGAGAGCAAAGCACATTTATATTGAGTTATTAATTCAATCTAAGATTATTCAGTGTGTAAAAGACTGGGGTTTTTTTCACAGTGCTGCAATTCTAATTAATTTCTAAGTCATTTTGATTGATATCTGAAAACTGCAAGTACAATGGTTTTGAAGCAACGATTTTTGTCTCGGTGTTACAATTTGCAGAGTCTTTGATCAACTCACTTGTCATCATCAATCACACAAACAATGAGAGGATGAACCATCTGAATCACCCAAAAGACTAATAAGAGGCTTTTTAAAGAAAAATGTATTAGCTCATGAAGGTGCTCTCCTACATGGGCGGTTCATTCCCTTACAAAGACACACGAGAGTACAGAGAAGGAAACGTCAAACACAATTAATGCCTCATGTCGCTGAATCAGGAGTAAAGAAGAAGGAAAATTTAACAAAATAAACAGGAACACAACAATTCTTTGGGGAGTTCTTTACTAGCAGCAGTGTATAAGTCCCCAAGACTGAAAAGGCAGAGCTGCACTTTAGTAATCTCCCCATAGCTGTGGGAAAAAACAAAGGGGATACACAGACCTTTGTCCCTCAGCAGAGACATCTCAAAGCTCTGCACTAAACCCTGAACAGGAGGTGCAGAACCATCAGTGAGGCCACCACACCACTGGATTAATCCCTGTCTTCTCACCTACATGGTCTGTCATGACAAAGCTTTGGAAACAACAGAGAAGTTGGTGCTGAAATAGCTGGAGTTTCCAAAGGCACGGGGATTCTTTGCAGTGTAAGGTGTGTTTGTAGCCCAAGATACCCCTCTGAACAAACATAAACAGTGTTTTCACTGCGAATTTCACTCATTCTGATACAGCAATAAGGTCTCAAAGATCAATGCAAATGAGGCTGTTTCTTATGCTCAAAAACCTCAACAATGGAATAACTGGTGTCAGTTCTGCAGAAAAAAATCTGGAGCTTTAGTTAGATTGTGAGAAGAACACGTAAGTGTCATACACTGTGAGAAATTCTTGTCCTGGGCAAACAATGGAGTCTGTAGAATCTTCCCACTCTGTTCAGCCCCAGCAAGGCCTCAGCAGGAGTGCTGCTTCCAGTTTTTGATCACTGCCCTTCAAAAAAAGATGTGAACCAACTGGAAGAGGCCAAAGGAAAATGTTGAGAATGATCAGAGGTTTAGAAAACATGATCTACCAGGAAAGATTGCAAGAAATCAGGTTGTTTAGTCTGGAGCAGATAAGGCAGAAAAGGCAGATAACAGTCTTAAAACATGTAAGAGGCTGCTACAAAGGGATACTGTGATTTTCATGTTCCTGGCGGAGAGGAAAAAAAATAAACAAACAAGCTTAAATTACACCAGTGACTCAGGAAAAAGAGATTTGAAGGGGAACTAATGCGGCTCTGACACAGAGAGCACAGGCTGAGGCACCTCCCCGGACATTCTGCCGTTTGTCTGCAGCAAATGAAGCCACATCGGTGCTGCCTCCAGNAAGTTCCAGCTTCAGCAGCATTAACTGAAGTGTGCACCTTCCCTAGAAGGATTGAATGAGCACAGCAGGATTTATTTCAGACTGATGTTTTACCAGGCCATTAACAACCATCAGTGTTCTAAGGTACAGATTTTGCTGCAATGCAGTGTAATAACTGACTGCAGGTGATGCTTTATCCAAATAGTACCACTGCTCTCAAAATACCTGACTTCTACTGAACTGAAAGGAAGAGTTCCACAGCTTGAGAAATGTGTCAGGACATCAGGAATATATAAATGCTAACAAGAAAAGATGGGAAGCTATTGAGAGCAAAAGCAGTTGAATCGCTGATGCTGCTGGACCTCATCCATGGAACACTCACTCACAATAGAGAGTCAGCTACTACAGAGAGCAAAGCACATTTATATTGAGTTATTAATTCAATCTAAGATTATTCAGTGTGTAAAAGACTGGGGTTTTTTTCACAGTGCTGCAATTCTAATTAATTTCTAAGTCATTTTGATTGATATCTGAAAACTGCAAGTACAATGGTTTTGAAGCAACGATTTTTGTCTCGGTGTTACAATTTGCAGAGTCTTTGATCAACTCACTTGTCATCATCAATCACACAAACAATGAGAGGATGAACCATCTGAATCACCCAAAAGACTAATAAGAGGCTTTTTAAAGAAAAATGTATTAGCTCATGAAGGTGCTCTCCTACATGGGCGGTTCATTCCCTTACAAAGACACACGAGAGTACAGAGAAGGAAACGTCAAACACAATTAATGCCTCATGTCGCTGAATCAGGAGTAAAGAAGAAGGAAAATTTAACAAAATAAACAGGAACACAACAATTCTTTGGGGAGTTCTTTACTAGCAGCAGTGTATAAGTCCCCAAGACTGAAAAGGCAGAGCTGCACTTTAGTAATCTCCCCATAGCTGTGGGAAAAAACAAAGGGGATACACAGACCTTTGTCCCTCAGCAGAGACATCTCAAAGCTCTGCACTAAACCCTGAACAGGAGGTGCAGAACCATCAGTGAGGCCACCACACCACTGGATTAATCCCTGTCTTCTCACCTACATGGTCTGTCATGACAAAGCTTTGGAAACAACAGAGAAGTTGGTGCTGAAATAGCTGGAGTTTCCAAAGGCACGGGGATTCTTTGCAGTGTAAGGTGTGTTTGTAGCCCAAGATACCCCTCTGAACAAACATAAACAGTGTTTTCACTGCGAATTTCACTCATTCTGATACAGCAATAAGGTCTCAAAGATCAATGCAAATGAGGCTGTTTCTTATGCTCAAAAACCTCAACAATGGAATAACTGGTGTCAGTTCTGCAGAAAAAAATCTGGAGCTTTAGTTAGATTGTGAGAAGAACACGTAAGTGTCATACACTGTGAGAAATTCTTGTCCTGGGCAAACAATGGAGTCTGTAGAATCTTCCCACTCTGTTCAGCCCCAGCAAGGCCTCAGCAGGAGTGCTGCTTCCAGTTTTTGATCACTGCCCTTCAAAAAAAGATGTGAACCAACTGGAAGAGGCCAAAGGAAAATGTTGAGAATGATCAGAGGTTTAGAAAACATGATCTACCAGGAAAGATTGCAAGAAATCAGGTTGTTTAGTCTGGAGCAGATAAGGCAGAAAAGGCAGATAACAGTCTTAAAACATGTAAGAGGCTGCTACAAAGGGATACTGTGATTTTCATGTTCCTGGCGGAGAGGAAAAAAAATAAACAAACAAGCTTAAATTACACCAGTGACTCAGGAAAAAGAGATTTGAAGGGGAACTAATGCGGCTCTGACACAGAGAGCACAGGCTGAGGCACCTCCCCGGACATTCTGCCGTTTGTCTGCAGCAAATGAAGCCACATCGGTGCTGCCTCCAGGTCACCTGATGGGCACCGCGGGTGCTTCCCTTCCGGCCCATTGTTCCACGACTGGATTGTTATGCAGTGGCTATTCTTAGATGAGTTACGGCCAGTATATCACGACATTAAACCTGCATCATCCAAGCAAGTCCTCAAGATGACAGAACTACAAGGAGATGCCAAAAGGCTGTGCTAAACAGCAGCTTTTACAGCCCACTGACACTTCCACACAGTTTGAAAGTGCCCCAGTGCTGCCACAGGGGATGGACTGTGCAAGGTGCAGATATTGAGGGGGATTTGGCTTCTGCTGGAACTAGAATCATGGAATCATGGAATGGTTTGGCTTGGAAGGGACCTTTAAGATCATCTCGTTGTAACCCCCCTGCCACGGTACTCTGCAGAAAGTCACAGTGCCTGACCACCCCCTGGGGGAGGAACCTTTACCTAATATCCAACCTAAGCCTCCCCTGGCACAGCTTCAGGACATTCACAGGTAGGAAAAGACCCCCGAGTCCAACCTCTGTCCAATCACCACCCTGTCAACTAGACCAGAGCACTCAGTGTCTTGCCCAGCCCAGTGACTCCATCACACCTCTCTGGGCAGCCCATTCTAACATCTGATCACCCCTTCTGCGAAGAAATTCCTCCTTATGTCCAGCCTAAACCTTCCCTGGCACAGCTTAAAACTGTGTCCTCTTATCCGTGGGTAATGATCACGGATGGAAGAGGGAAGGATGGAGAATCACAGAGTGGTTTGGGTTGGAAGGGGCCTTGCAGATCACCCAGTGCCACCCCCTGCC
>VXBX01010860.1:455794-517190 GCA_013400415.1 Scytalopus superciliaris | reverse complement strand
GGGCAGGCCCGGGGCGCGGCGGGGAAGTTGGCGGAGCCATCCCGGGGCAGCGCCGAGCCCGCCGCGCATCCCGGCCCGCCCGGGGGACGCCTGAGAGCCCATATATACATATACATAAACATATATACAAAATATATAGTAAGAAAAGGGTGATTTGTTGACAATGGGCCCCAGGATGTGCCGCGGCCGGAGCGCCCGGTCCGGGGAGCATCGCGGGCGCTGTCAGGGCTGGGGAGCTGCTGCTGCTGCTGCTGCTGACGCTGAATTATTCATATGGGACCTGTAAACATCCCCGGCTTCTGTCAGCTCCGAGCGGCTGCAGGGCACAATGGAAGTGGCTGTTTGCTAGAACTGTTCTGGCTTGATGGTAAAGAACTTGCTGATTTTTGTGTTCGTAACGAACCCGTGGGTATGAAGTTTGTTGCAGTTAGACCGGGTTCCAGGCTGGACTGTCAGCGTTAGGCTCGAGTGAGCCAATAGACAGTCTGAACCGTCTGTTGTCCAAAACCTGCTTCTTCATGTTTCATAGATACGGTCCTAGCAAGTGTGTTACCTTTTCATGACTGTGAGTACTGCTGCGACCTGAGACAACTTACTACAGTTCTGGGTCTGAAGGCTTGGTTTTGTGGCAGCATTCTTGTATTATGCATTAATTTTAGGTAGGGCACTGTAATTATGAGCTGCTAGAGCTCAGATGGGGATTTTTATCCTACACAGTATGATTTGAGAGGGGAAAAAAGTATTGCTGTTATAAAAAACCCATTACTGTTGTGGTAAGTGGGATGGCCATGGGCACAGTGTAAGTGCCTGAATAAGTGGACACAGTTATGTCACTGCACATGAGGACTGTGCAGATCTGTGGCAGTTTTGCACTGGAATTTTATTCTGCAGAATGTTGTTATTCCTGATTAACTAAACAACCTTGACATTTGGAAAGGAAGTCTGTAATATTCGGAGTGGATCTCTAGTTAGCTGAAATCTGGTGTCTCGTGCTGGGGGATGAAAGACCTTCACGCCTGTCCCAAGGATTCAGAGGGTCAGGGGAAACAAACCCAACTGCAGTGACCCTTTTTTGTGAAAGCAGGGTTCATTTTTTTCTTCATGTTGATTTTCTTTGTTATACAGTATAGGCTGCTGAGGAAAAAAAGTTCTCTTGTGACTTGTGTGCAGTATAATTTGCCTATTTGAAATACACTCTTTAATATGGTCACTAAAATAACTAAAAGTATCGCTGAAACATGGGAAAGAGCAGCATTTCAATCTTCTTCTTAAGAGTTATGTGCATTTTTTAACATGTGGGGAGGATGTTACAAGTGTTTGCTTCCACAAGTGTTACTTCTCTCTAGCTTGTTAATCATTGCATGAATCAATTAAAAGTAACTCCCCAGACTGAAATTATGTACACAGAATCAGAGTATATTCACTTTTCTATGTTGTGCTGCTGCTAGTTTATTTTAAATACACTTTGTCTCCTACAACTGCTCATTTTAGTTGCTCCTTCTGGGCAGGTGTGTTTTTCATTGTGATCGAAAAGGATCTACAAAACACTCAAAAACTGTGGTGAGAGTAGGGACAGAGCCTAAAGCTCCTTTCAGTTTCCCCCTGGGTCCTTCCCCAGTTCTTGTGCCTCTCGAGCTGCATCTTCAGAGTTATTTCATTTCTCAGTTACAGAATGAATGAGGGATGCTCACAGGGAAGGGAAGCTGCCTCTGCTTCAGCTACTGTTGAATGCGTGAAAGCAACTGAAAGTCATCTTCTGAACAGTTTTTTTTTCTGTATTATGATCTTGATACTGGCATTTAATTACTCATTCAAGGCTCTCAGCCAAAGTTTAGGCGAAATGTTTTATTCCTCTTCCTTTATACTTGCCTACAAAATTGTTTGAATGAAGGTTTTCTTGCAGGATTGAGAGTACTATTTGGCATTCTAGCGTGGCTACTGACACTTCAGATTGTAACAATTGTGGAAGCTGGAAGGGATCTGTTCCTCATGCAGGTGCAGTGCAACACAGAACGATCTTGAAAACAGACTTGTAACCAGACAGTGGTTTCATAATGCAAACAAACGTTTCCTGGATGCCAGTCTTGAACTCTTCATGTCATTTATGTTTTTTAGTCAAATCTGAATCAGTGTTTCGGATGTCGGGCTCTTAACTGAATGTGGTACCTTCCCTCCTGACTGTGACTGGCCCAGATAAAAACTGGGACCTCTGCTGGACCACTGTCTATAAATATTTACTTTGTGCTATTTCTAAATTATGCAAATAGGCAGGAACTGCCGAATGTATCTTCCATTTCAGTTTCTCTCTTCCTTAACCATTCTCCATCTAGTAATGATGTTTTGTGAGGTTCCCTTTCCCTTCCGTGCTGGTTCAGTGCTTCCCCACCATCTGTCAGTCCCTGCCACAGCCTGGGCCTGCTGGGGCTCAGCTCAGCAAGGGCTCACTCTTCCCTTGGAGCTATGTTTCTTCCCAGGATCCTAGCAGAGATTCCTATGGCCTTGCATAGCTCCACAGCTAAGCCACTCGTAATGTTGCCACTCCCAGAGTGATTTGATAGGCAGTTTTTTTCTTCAGGCTCAAGGAAGATGTTGGTCTCTGTGGTTTTGAAGTCAGTGACTTCACCTGCTTATGGTTGCAAAGGTTATTGCAAAATTAAGATACTGTGTTGGTATGAAGATGCAACAGCCATCTCTGGAAAATCCTGTTGTTTGTAACTTTCAGCAGTAGAGAATTTAGAAATGAAATTTTCATGCAGGCAGATTACCTGGACAGACTGTTGACCAGGTCTTAAAAATTCTGTGCATGTTGAGTGACTACTCATGGGTAAAAGTGAAAATGAAAATACAGTCCTAATGATGTGAGGGGAAAAAACACCCACAAATGAACAAGGATGAGCTTACATATGAAATATGCTTAAACTGATGTTTCTTTTAATGCCTCCCCTTGTGCCTTACATTCACTTGTGCCTTGTGCTGTGCAGCAGGGAGGGAGCCTTTGGGTAATTCTCTTTCACATCCTCACGGTGTCAGAGGACTCTTGTCCCACCCAGAGCTGGGAACAGCCACAGCATTCCCCGGCCACTCACTCCATGGAAACCTCAGCTGGGGCTCCTGGGCGGGCCCCGGGGCTGTTTGAAGAGCAAATGCTCTCCTGGATGGGTTGAAATACATGCAGGTTTCAAGGAACGTGTCTAACAAATGTGAATATAAATCAGATTCCTGTCTTGTTTGTCAATGCTAGAGAGAGTTAAGCACATGTAAGTTCATGACAAGTTCAAGTGCTGTTCAGCAAACTAGACAGGTATATTGTTACAGCTCAGCTGCACTCTTCACCTCATTAATGGTATTTTGGAAAAAGAAAAAAGATGATGAATTAATTTAAACTAATTTAAATTAAAAAAAAATTGTATGTGCACTGTAGAGTTTTGTCTCAGGTTCATATTTTTCAACTCTTGTTCTGGTTTTGCACTGTCTGAAATACTGGATTGACAGGGAAGGGGTGCCTGGAAGGTGGGAATTCTCCCAGTCAGTCAGTGTGACTCTGTGGTTCAGCTTTCTTGGAATGTTATTCCCAAGCCCCAGCATAATAAACATGGTCAGTTACCTGTTCCCTTGTAGCCATTATGTGTGTAGGTGCTGATGTTTCACGTGTTCTCAAAGATCACACATACACATATCTGTAACCTGGCAGTCCTGGGTTGGTGTTTTCACTCCAGATCCGAAGGATTACTGACACCATTGGCAGATCAGGATCTCTTCCACCCTACGCCTCTTTCTGTGACCTGAGGCCTTGTGTGAGTCCCAGCTGGAGTTACATTTTTATATGTTGTTGCGTTCCCTATGAGGTAGAACATCTCACTCATAAATGTGGTAACAATAAACTTTGTTTCCAGAAGGCCCTGGTGCATTTCCTGTGGAGTATCAGAATGGACAAGGCATTGCTGTTAGATGCAGTTTAAAAAATGTTATTTTAACCTAATTGTATCTTTAGTTGTAATCTAGACTTGATTCTATCTGAACCCAGTCAACTGAGGAGAATTATGAGGCTGATACTTGGTTTGTCCTGACCCTTTCTGTATGCAGTGTGTTTTCTCCTACAATATATCAGTTTGTGGAGCTGTGGATTCAGTCAGTATAGATTGGCCAAATTGTATTTCCTTTTCCAAACCAAAGCTGCTTTTAAAAGGGCTCACTTACAGAGATGCTTTTGATAATCAAGGAACTACAAGAAGGGGCTGGAAACTTAAAATGAGCACACAGTTTCTTGCATATTAGATGGTGTCAAAAGCAGTTTTACCTGCAGATGGATCAGCAGTGGAGAAAGAAATTTGTGTGTAGGAGCTGATTTTGACATGCCTGTGCTTTCAGTCCAGAAAGGAGAAGACAAATTTTTGTTTTGAGAGAACAGTTTATGCACAGTGTGTTATGTATGGAGTTTGAGATATCCTGGTTATTTCCCAGTCATGGATGAAATGGGTGCAAAAAGGTGAATTGGAGTGAACCTCAGTGAGTGGTTGGACAGTGACTCGTGAGCCAGGGTGAGATGCTGAGGGAAGTGGTTCCAGTTGGTGTCACTGTGGCTGCTGTAGCATCTCTGGAGCCCCTTGCCTGCTGCAGGCAGGGACCCTGCAGGGTGCCTTGGCCTGGTTTCTGTTTCACTGTACAGTTTGGAGGGTGAAGTTTGAATGCTCCAGTTGGTGTTTCATGAGGAGTTGAATCACCCCTGTGGCAGGGATAGGGCCCTTCAAAAGGGCAAGGTGGATACCTGGAACTGCTGGAGTTACCTCAGGAAAAACTGTCTCCCCTTGGGAACGAGAGTCCCTACCTGTGAAATGTTTGAAGTTTGTAGGGTTTGCTTTGAACATTCAGTTTTGGAGGTGAAATTCTTTTTGTAGTGCACATTAACTGTGTGCTATTTGCCATATTGGGACAACGAGGAACTTGGTGTTCCTTGGAAAACCAGAGTGTGTTCTCAGTGTCTTTAGGAATTAGGCTATATATGTGTCTGTGATATACTTTTAAAAACAGAAAACCGTGTAAGGTTTGTACCCTCCTTGGGTTTAAGTCATCTCTCGGTGGTATTTTTAGTCAAGGAAATGTCTACATCCTGAATTTCCATTTCTCAGTGGAGGACTTCCTCCTACCTCTTCTGGCTGGTTTTGGTGTTATTGTGACCCTGCCTGGCTTGAGGGAGCTGGGGAGGCTCCTTGGCAGGCACCGAGAGCTGTGCCTCAATGAAACCCAGAGATCTCCTCCCCCGTGTGTCCCAGTGTGCTCACTGGTGAGGGGATGCTGGGACTGTGCTCTGGCTGGGAATGGGTGTGCCCAGCACCCCTCGTTTTGGGGGTGAGCCAAGTGGGCAGCAGGTTAGAAACTTCCTGCAGTGTCAATGTGACCTTCGCTTTTCCCCCATCTAATGCAGCAAAGGTGTGTGTAGGGTACAGCCTGGGTCTTGAGATCAGGTATTTGCAAGTTTTCTTTAAGATCATAAATTACAGGAGGGATTAAAATAGAATTTCCTGGAGAAGAGTATCTTGTCAGCTGAATTTGATCGACCCCATTTTGGTAGAGCACAAATTCTATTTGTATGTGTAGTTACCTCGCAGGAGAGAGAAACTGTTACTTAAAGATGAAACAGAGCAATGTGATCCTGAGATTTGGCAACAGTTTGGTTATAAATTACATATGTAAGTATGGGACCAATATTCAGCTTTGGAACAGCAACAAAAATTGTTTTGAGTGACTCTTTAATACTTAATATTTAGTGTTCCAAAAGCTGTTACTTAAGTACTTTAAAGAGTTGGTAGTCTGTTAGTGGGAGTTATTTTCCTATTAAAATACGAAGTATAAAATCTTATTTCAGTTTTTTGGCTCTTTTAATGGAGATGGAAAAGTCTTCTGAGTGTAGAGTAAATGTGACATCTTGAGTTGACAGCTGTAAAGCTCCTTGACTTCTGTCACGTCTGTAATGGGCTAAATTAAAGTTTACCATGCTTCCATGTCATGTGGAATATGTCAGACACTGCAGAGCATTGTGAGCTGATGCTTTGGATGTTCAGCACTGAGATTATATTGTACACTAATGGCAATTTCAGGGTGTGAAAAGGGTCAAATTAAGATGCTTGAGCTTTTTTTAATATTTTTAAAAAAATACTCCAATTGCTGTATTTATGGCTTGATATATATTATGTTAATAATTAATGGAGAAAATGTTGTTCAGTGTTGGTAGTAAAACACACCCTTATAGATGTAACATTTTTACTGTATTTCTAGCAGAGATGGAAATAGCAGTTTTAACATCCATAACCTTGTGAGGAGAGGGAGTGCAACTGTGTGACATTAAAGTTCTTAGGAATTTATGGTGTGTTTGAAATGTCTGTCTCAGGACAAGAAAAGGCATTTGCACGTGTGGAATTGTCATGGAAAGTGCAGTAGTTAGTTGCCTCTCCAGTTGGAGGCAATATGTTCATTGCTCCCATTCATTCCAGTTGCATATACCCCCGTGCTTGGACTGCAGGCTTTTGAGTATCCTGCAACATAAATCTGAGTGAGCAAAGAGTGAAAGAAAAGATTCAAGAAAGTGAGGGAGAGGTCCTGAGTTTCGAGGATGATGTCTGTGTTCTGCAAAGATGGGAAACACGCTATTCTGGAACCCATTTAAATGGCTGTTGTTAAATTGTCTTTAATTTCAGTGCTGACCTATAAGATTTTTTTGCTTGTAGCACGCAAAGAATTTTTCATCTTTTGCAGGGTATGCCCGACAGGTTTTCATACTTTGAAACATTTCTGTAAGGTTGAATGTTGTAGCTGGAATACTCTCCCTTCACTTCTTGTTTCACAGCACAGAATTATCTTAAATCTGCTCAGGCATCAACCTTCTGGTAGGTTCTTGAATGAAAACCCTCTGTCTTTTAGGATTATCCTATCTATTGATCTTGAAGCTGTTTTTCTCACTTACCATCCCATCCCACAACACTCTGCAGAATTTCATATACTCAGACTTGGAGGGTTGGCACAGATCAGGTTGAACCCGAACTTCTTTTCTTTGTCACTGAATTTTGCCCTCTGAATAACTGTCATGTGACTTTGCTGAGAACTGGACATTGAGGGGGGACTGAAGGACTGACAACTGCCCTGGAAGTGTCTGGTGCTTTTGTAGTGAGCACTTGCTGACTGCTAAGTCAGTCTGAGCTTGCAGAAATACCATTAATGCTCTGGGCATGGGAGTTTTAGATGGTAAGTGATACTTAGCCTTGTACTACGTCTATTAGTTTGAATAAATAACTTCTTATGTGGAAGTTGGACCCATTAGCTATTTTTAGAAATCTGTCAGTATGGCATATCCCCAGGATACAAAAATTGATGCTTTTGCTTGAGTGTTTGAACAGATTAATGATTATCTGGGAAAATAAAAATACTACTGGGAAGATTTGTTTTGCAAATCTAGCAATACGTGAAGGGTTTTACTGATGTGACTCTGGACTTGTAATTTTGTGTTGTTGAAGTGTTGCCTCTGAAAGGAACAGACACAGGTCAGTAATGAAATCTAGTTACTGTGGTTTAATAGGGTCGGTCCTTAAATATGGCCTGGTTTTGGTTTTTTTTCCATGAGGTAGTTTCATTACCTTTTTATGAAGTGAAATCACAGAAATAATTATTCACAAGTATTGTTATCATGCTTTGGATAAAGCCTTTCTAACCACTGCTGAAACACTCCCTTCTTTCCCTCCTTATTTTCTCGCCAGAGTAAACTTTGAATAAATATCTCTGAATGAATTTTGTGCTTCACTGTAGATCCCCTGCGTAAGGAGAGCCCTCCTTGCTCTGCCACAGGTTAGGTACATCAGAGCTCACTTTACTGAAGCTGCTGATTTATAAACAAAATCCCCCAGCTCGGGTTAGGTATAATCTCATTCTTTGCACTCTTTGTATCACACTTAGTTTGCTCAAAAAACAAGATGAGGAAAATTCCCAGAAGGATGTGAAATTTAATTAGCAAGTGTTGGTTAAGTACTTCAAGATGGCATGAAAATTACTCTGAATGCAAAAGTGTCAGCTTGTTTTGGGCAGCTGCAGAAAGATCGAGGCTGCCCATGAGGCCGGGGCTGAAGGGCAGAGTGGGAGCTGGGGTGCTGCAGTGTGGGGTGAGTGCCCTGCCCCTGCCCCTGCCCCCTGCCCTGCCCCCAGCTGGCACAGGGGCTGTGGCCACGCCTCGGGCGCTTTTGGGGAACTGACCTGCTAAAAATAGGCCCAGTTTTTAACCTGCTGGGTTTTTCCAAGGGAAGAGCAGCTTTTCTCAAGCAGTGCTGGCTTTTGTCTCGTCAGAGTGCTGCAAGACTTGAGCCTTCCTTCTGATTCAGACATTGACTGTTTCCTGGGGAGTCTTTGACAGATTTCTTAACCTTTCTGTGACTCATTTTCCCACGTGTCTGCTGAAGATAGTGCATACTTCTGCTTCTTGGAGCTCTGGAGATCAAGCTGAAATTACACTATGATTGTTGCCATTACAACATCCAGTCCCTAATTATTTCTAACTTAAGATTCTCTGCATATGGTAAATGTAAGTGTGAGCAGTAGCTCTTAAGGGGAATTCTGAGTTGGATCTGCTCAGTAGTTCAGGCTGGCCAAAGAGAGAAGGCTCGTCATACCTTTAGAAATAAACATTGTTAAATCATTTCCTTGCCCGAGAAGTTCAAATTAACACAAGGCCAAGTATCTCTCCACAGTTCCTGAAACTGTTACTCTTGTCACTGCTTTTTCTCGGCTAGGTGTCTTCAGACCTAGCTGTTTGTTTTTTGATTCTTTGCTCCTGCTTGTCCTGGAGTTTTTATTTTCTTTTTCATATTATGCTTTTGATGCTACTGCGTTTCCCCATCTCTGGCATGTTTTACCACTGAGTCTGTGAATGTGAGTGAAATGGGACATTAGAGCACAATGTCTGGGCTCTGAAGTGCAAAACAAGAATTATTTCTTTCTGCCCCTTCTAATTGTCAGTATTTGTCGAGACAGACAATTTGCCAGCCCAGTTGGCAGCTGTATGAAAATATTCATGACCTATCTTTATCTTTGTTAGACATGTAAGGCAGAATTCCAAAGTCAGTAACAGCTCTTGTAAATGTTTTTATGAGAAACCTCCAAAATGTGCAGAATAAAATGAAAAGGTATAAAAATACTTGTCTGAAAAACAGGACCTTGCTGTCATGACTGAGCAGAGCTGGAAGCTGATTTCTGGTGGTGTAATTTGTCAGGGGTGCTGAAAATGAAGGTGAGCAGCCTCTGTTCTGGGAGAGAAGAGGGAACCTGTGCAAGGATTGGAGGGGCAGAGAGAGTTAATAAATAGTGAGGAACTTTAAAGGAAGACTCTGGTTGGGTTTGGGTAGAGCAGGACGAGGTTTGTTGTGACTAATGAAAGGATACAGCCGGGAGGGAAGCCCGGATGAGATTGTTTACAGTCTACACACACAGTTACAGTTCTGTGCAAAAGGATGGCTGTATTTAAACATAATGTGGATGTATGGAACTTGGAGAGGTTACAGCAGGAAGCTGGCACTGCCCTCACTGACCAAGGAGTGGATTGATGAAGAATAATCTGTCTGCTGCTGACATGTGAGCAGATGCTGAAAGGAGAGGCAGATGCTTTTACATGACAGGTCATGAGGTTGCCTGCAGAGAAATAAGAGTTGAAGTCGAGTACTTAGATCCACAATTGCAGAATTAAAGTAATAAGACAGGGGGAGATGAACAGAATATTGGTGGTAATTCTATTGACAAGTATCAGCAAAAAAAATCCACCCCCCCTCCTCCCAATATGACAGAGAGGATAAACAAGGCTGTAGGAGCCTGGGAGATAAAGGGGGGACTGCAGGGGCACGTAGGGAGGTCAAACCAGGAGAGTGTGCAGGCACGTGGATGTGTCTGTAGCAGGAAAAGGAGGCTTAGAGGGAGGGAATATTGTACTTCAGTGTCATTTTACGTGTTGTACTACGGCGTTGATTTTGTCTTGAAAGAAATGAGATCCTACACAGGATCCCCATCCTTTCGTTCCCTCCACACCTTGTAATTGCCAGTGTGTGACCACGGGTTTTCCTCTGCTGTTATCCCCTTATCTCTGCTGCTTTGTGCCAGTTCCCTCGGGAAGAGGAATACACCCCCACCATTGATAACTTCATGTTTTATTTTTTTCTCTCTGCCCTTCTCACCTCTCACATTGACCATGACTATAATCTCTGTGCTGCTTGCTGCCTTCCTCTGTTGGCAACTCTTGTTTCCCTTTAAAAACAATATTAAGGTGCATTGACCATGGTCACACTTGGAGTTCTCAGGAGGGAGGTCATTAGACTCAGTGTTTTCCTCTGTAGTATGTAAAACGTGTAGATTATGAGGAGGTTTAAGTTGGCATTGTTGGATGGATGAAGGATGTTCATGTCTGTGCTCCATTCCCCCCTCTCCCTCCTCTTTCCACCTCCAGCACAGAATCTGGAGACGTGGTCAGGATTTCTCATAGCAGTTTCTATATGGAAGTTTCTCTTATCAATGAAGATTTCAAGATGAACAGTTATAACACAAATCTAACACTCTGTGCACTGAAGTTCTTGTGAATGGAGAAGTAGCCTTTATAGCATCATAGAGAGTGAGGGTGGATTGAACTTTCAGCACCTGGATTAATGATCAACTCGTGGGTTTGACTGAATATTGAGAAAATAAGGAGCAGATGTAACTTGACTGAGAGAAACTAGAAAGGACATTCAATCAGGCAGTAGTTGGCCTATATTTGTGGGTGATTTTCAAGTGGCTGCTCTCCTGATCCCAACTGCATCCGTTAAGAAATCTTAAACAGAAAAGCTCTGACTCAAGGAATCTCTGAGCCACAGGCTGTGTCTTGGAAGCCACTACAAAGAAGGCCGGAGAGTTTGTTGGAAAAATACTGGTATGTGCTCCCTAAATGCCTGCTGCTGGCCAGTCATCACAGCAGAATGGGCTGGAGGAGCTTTGGTCACATCCAGCATTACTGCCTTTATTCCTCACTAAAGCTTTTGAGGTGTAGCAGAAGTATGTATTATATGTGTGTGTATATGTGTGTGTATGCATATATATAAACTATATGTATGTTATCATATATATAAACTATTTATATATTAACAGATATAAATATTTTCTGTTTAAAATAGATTTATGTCCCACTTTTTGCCTAGAGTCATAATTTATCTGCTCAAAGCACTGCTGGGGGTGCAGGGCTTAATCAGTGTATTCGGGTCTTCAGCAGCTGAAACTGCACCCAACCTCAGGCATGCTCTGACTTCCATAATGAACCTGTCTGGATTTTCGTAGTATTTTAAATCTTCCCCAATCAATTTGCAGTTCAGTGTTTGCTCGTCTGTAGCTGGACAATGCAATAGAGGCAAAGCAGTCATTGGTTGCCAGCGAAGCGGGGTCGTTTTGAGACTTCATAGGAGATTCAGTTTCTGACATCCTATATGAGACAGACTGCTGGCAGTTGAGCAGAGCCGGCTCTCTGCTTTGTAATTGCCTTGTTACCACCTCCTTCGGGAAAGCTGCTGTTAGATGGTAGTGATGTGTGGGGCCTGACCGATCGGTGGGGTGTCATGAGCCGTGGGTGACACCGAGTGAAGCAGCCCTAAGACTACCTGAATCTGAAAGTAAGAAACTGTTCATAGGATCCAAAAACTGTAGAAGAAACGAAAGTGAACTTCGTGTTGTGCTAAAGAAATTTACTGTAAATGAAGAGTCCGACTGTAGACTACTATAACCTCTTCAACAAAGTGACCTACTTTTCTTTTAAAATCCTCCTAATTCAACTGTAACTGGTAAAGTGGTGTATTCCGACAATATAATCCTCAAATCTTTGTGTAGACAATGCTGACATGTCTCATTTTGAGCCCATTTAAGACCCGTTAACATGTTTCAGACTAGAGTAACCTATTAAATAAATACATCAGGAAAAAGCTTTTACTGGTAATGGTTGTTTTGCTTAGGTGACTATGGCTGTAATGTATTGTGAGTACATCTGGTACTTCAGTGCTTATCAGTGATCTTTTTTCCTTTAGGCGGTTTCCTAGAAACATGATTGCTTGCTGGCCTTGATCTCACAGCTTTGTGAAGACTCCTTCCCTGATAATGTCAAGTTCAGGCTACCCTCCGAACCAAGGAGCATTCAGCACGGAGCAGAGTCGGTACCCCACTCACTCTGTGCAGTACACCTTCCCCAGCACCCGGCACCAGCAGGTAAGGGGGCACGGGGCTTGCACACTTAGCAGGAGGGTCAGTCGGGGGTGTGCTGGGCCAGATGCCATTGGGTTTGTTTTTTAAACTGATGTAGTAAAAGTCCTTTGCGTTGGACAGCTGTGGAGTGGCACATCAACATGCCCTGCTGGGGAGAAGTGCTGCCAGGGCTCTTAGATAAATAACTGAGAGGTGGTGTGGTTTGGTTTTGGTTTGCCCTCCTGTTTTTTTGCTATAGCACTGCATTGTGCTTCTTCAAGATTAGCTATGTATCTGCTTTTTTACCCCCTTTTTTTTTTTTACAGAAAACTGAGTTTTTTAGTTCCGTATCTTCATCCCAGTGAATTAATACAAACTTCCTGGGTTTATCACTGCTTTGTCATGGCTTGAATAAGTCCAGCAGGGATTGTGCTCATAAACTTCTGTTGCAGTATTGGGCTAGATTCTCTGCAAGTAAATGTGGTACTTGTCAAAATTGTGTGCAAGGTGGAGAATGTGTAAAAACTTGTGTTACACTGATTTTTTTTCTGCAGCAGCTGTACTAGTGCTTCCAGCTGTGTCCTGCTGGCCAGAATGGCAGGAGTGGATTTCTAAGGGTATCCCACTTGGTCATTTCTGCTGAGCATTTATTCTCCTGTCCTGTGCTCTGTGGCAGGGTGGGCTGGGGAGGACCAGCTGTTGGCTTTACAGCAGTTCAGGTTTCCCTCGTTTTAATTGAATTCTCCTCCTGCTGCAGGTACTTTTGATGTTTTGTTGTACTTACATGTTTGCAAAAGGAAATTCAAGAATTGGAGAATTGTTTGACCGCCTTGTGGGTGGATGTGCAAAACTAATTCTAAAGGATATTGTTTAGAGGATATTCACCTGCTGCTGGCTCATTTGTGTTCTGTTAGTTGTTAGTAAACTAGGTGGGATTCCTAGCATAAATATTTAGTCTCTTTAAAGTACATTCAAAACTTCAGAGCTGCCATTCGCAGACATTGTTTTCTGAGCTGCAGTGGGACTTTGTCGCTCTGGTGTGGTCAGTATTTCATACCTTTGGAGATGCTAATCCTGTGACACTGCACCTTCTGGTCCGGGCTCTGTCCCTTTGTTGTCGCTAACCCCAGGAATGTGTTTCCTTTAGGAATTCGCGGTTCCCGATTACCGTTCCTCTCACCTGGAAGTCAGTCAGGCCACGCAGCTCTTGCAGCAGCAGCAGCAGCAGCAGCAGCAGCTCCGGCGCAGGCCGTCCCTGCTTTCCGAGTTCCACCCGGGCTCTGACAGGTGAGAGGCAGCCTTTGAGGCTCCTGACAGATCCCATACACTTAGCTCTGCTTTCTGAACGGAGAGGCTCTTTGAGTTGCACAGTTTGTGTCTCATGCCCCACTGCAGTGGGAGTGTGGGGTCCTGTGTGTGCTGTAGCTGTTGTGTAGCTCCTCAGTCCCCCTGGCTTAGCTAATACCTGTGTTTCTCAGGCAGGAAGGGACAGTCTGCTTTGCTTTTCCACACCTCTCCTGACAGCACTGCCATCAGACTTCCCAGAATCCAAGTGCACCTTGCAAATGCTTTAATGCTGCTTAGGCTAAAAGTGTGTCAAGTTTTTACCTTTGGGTAATTTAATTTTGCCAAGTTGTTGCAGTGTGAATGTTACCTATTTCCTACATCAGTCCTGGTTGTTCAACAGATGGTGTCTGTGTGGCTGGGCAAGTAAGGAACAACAGAGCTAATGGGGTATTTGAGTTGTAAGAGTTGTAAAACACTGAGATGTGGCACCAGCTGGACTTGCAGGCACAGAGAACTAAGTCAGTGCCCGGTGCTTTTGGCAGGACACTGGGGAGTTGTATCGTTTGTTCTAAATGCCCTTTTTGTCAGCCTCATGTACCATTCCTGTCTCCTGTAAGTAGATACAACTGCTCTGGGCCAGCAGGTGAACTGGGGACACATACAGTGCACAGCTACAGGGAATCATATGTTGTAATTCACCTTCAGTTTGGTATTATCTTCCTTCTCAGTGAAATGGGTCATTTCACAGTGGATAGGGGGGAATGTTCAATGTACATCATTATTACTGTGCTGGTCACAAGTTCAAGGAAGTTTTCAGACAGTGTGAGTATATGCTTGAATAATATTGAATGTACTGTGAACATGAAATTTAAAGATTAAAAACCAACTGCAGAGCAGAATAGTATTAACTGGATTGTAGTAGGTTAGTAGGGTATGCTTCTGTTTAGGGGAGAGGTGAAAATGTGATTTATGCACCCAATTCTTTAGTGTATTAGTCTACTGATGTACAGTCATAAGCAAGTGTTACAGCCTGTAACAACCTCTTTTTCTCTTGCACTCACTGCTTGTAAAAACCTCTTTTATCCTTGGACTCTTAGCAAGTGTATCTGGTAGGAGCAACTTTATATGCTGGATTACTGCTGGCAGTTTATTTTGGCTATAACTGACCGCTCTGGTTCTGAACAAATACCCATGATGAATGTTATGTAAATACTGCCCTGGCTTAAAATCTCGTTAGGATATTCCCGGAAATAACTTGATGATAGTGAAATCTGGGGCTTGCATATTGCCTTCATCTTGTGTCAGCAAAATGTCAGTAAGGCTCTGTTTTAATGCTGAGAATTGTAGCAGCTTTTAGAGTTCTCAGAGCTCGAGTTTATAGCAGTAGTAAATCACACCCCCCCAGACTGTAAATTGGTAAAAGCTTGTTTGGACTACAGGAAACTGCTGTCATCTCTTCAGTGGCACTTCATGGGAAGATGCTGAGGCATATGAGGCTCTTTTGTGGCCATCCTGTGCATTGCACTGTGAAGCAGCGAGTGATGCTGTTCCTGTGCAGTTTTCTGAGAAGGAGGAGTCTTTAAATGACTCATGAATTGAATCAATGACTGTTTCTGTCCTATAGTAGCATTTTAGTAGAGATCAAGTTCCAAATAGACTCATGGCTCATCCCAAGCGTCCTGTGTATATTTAAGAATTATTTGTCTGCAAAAAGGAAATAATGGAGCTGTTGTGGCCTTCTTCAGTGGAATACAGTACTGTGTTTTCCTCAGAGATTTTTTTGGGGTGTTTGTAATTTGAATCAGAGCTTTGATTTGAACAGTATTGTTGTAGCAGTGCTGAGTTTCTTTAAGGGTTTGTAATGATAAGACCTCCTTTAAACAGGGTGTTTCAAGATTCAAGTTCACTTTCTCTTTTCCAATGGATCGTAACTGTTGTATTTCTGCAGATCATACTGAAAAACATTTGTCTGCCCTGCTGTTTAGAAGGAGCTTCGCTAAATTAAATCTCCTGTATCTTTGGAAGGGATTGAGGAGCACCAGATATTTTTCTTGTATCAAAAAATATATTTTAATATACAATCTTCTATATATTAGGCCTCAGGAAAGGAGAACTGGATATGAACAGCAATTTCATCCAGGCCCATCTCAGACAGATCATGATTCACTGGAATCGAAGCGACCACGTCTCGAACAAGTCTCTGATTCCCATTTCCAGCGTGTCAGTGCAGCTACTGTCTTGCCTTTAGTGCATCCTCTGCAGGAAGGGTTGAGATCTGCAGATATTAAGAAGGTAAACTCACTTTCTGTGGTTATGGTGAAGGTGTAATTTTCTATATTGCAGTGAGCTAATCAATGTTTTCTGTTAGGTAATTTTTTTTATTTGTTTAGGCTCTTTAGTCCCATAAATTCACTTTTACACATTATCAGAAGCTGTGATTGTGAGTCAGTGTTACTCTTTTCATGTAGTCTGCATCAAACACAGTGAAGAGGCTGGAATTCTGAGTTGCCACTACTCTCTTTGACTCACTCAAACCTCAGTTGTAAAATGGTTATAGCACAGTGCTTGAGGTATTTATGCTTTTCAGTTGAAAGCTGCTGGCAAATACATACAAGTCCATTTTTTCTGTAATTAACACTTGTACTGAATAGTCAAAATACTTCCTTCCACCCCCTTTTCCCTTTTAAGCATTTGAAATGAATCTGCTTATTTACATAACACTAATGATACTTGTCACTGTCTCATTTTGGGTAAATCTGGGACAATCTAGTTTGGGGTGGATATTTTCTGTTGTAAATACTGTATATTGGAACTAAGTTCAAGGGAACTTCATATTTATAACCACAACTAACTCCAGATGTGCTTTGTTGAGCTGGTCATAGTTATCTTCAAGAATATCTCATCAGTTTATGTGCAGAGAATTGAGTAGTGGCTCTCAAGTAACTCTTCCTTTAAAAAGAAAAGTTTACATTTATGAAGTTATATTTTAAAAAGGCATGTGTTTTAATCTTACTTTGCTTTCAAGGTAAATACTGCAGTAGGGTGTTTTTTTAAAAGGTGGACTTTGGAACTACAGTATCATAAAAAGGCTGTCAGTTAATTCTAAGATCTTTAGAGCATTATCAAAACTTGCACTTGGCTTCTCAACTGAGATACAGATAACTGGAAACTGCTGTTAATTCTTGGATGCTGGTTGGATTACTGAGCACTCATTCCCATGTTATCAGCGTGACTGATTTCTCTCAATCTTCCACCCTATCTCCTGTCCCATGGAAGGACCCGGCTTATGGAGGAAAGCATGAGGGACCATCTTCTCCAATTTCTGGTCAGCCTTGTGGGGAGGACCAAAATGCTTCACCTTCCAAGCTGTCAAAGGAAGAATTGATCCAGAGCATGGACCGCGTAGATCGTGAAATCGCGAAGGTTGAACAGCAAATCCTTAAACTGAAGAAAAAGCAAGTAAGCACAGCAGAGCTAACAACTGCTGTTGTTATCTGCCACTGAAAAAGGTGTGGAGAAACCTCATTTGGTGGTGGTGAATATTTTGGTTACGTGAACCAAATGAAGAAGTTAAAAAGGGAAGGTTATGTATCTGATTTTGCCGTTTTAACTAGGTCGGACATCATGTAGTTTTAAGCATTCTCGAAAGGAGGAGAAAGCCACAGAGGAACAGCAGCACTAGATGGTTTTGTATTTGAAACTACTGTTAGATGACTGGTGCAATAAGGGCACTGTGACTGTAATTTCAGCTTTAGAGCTGCCTGCTGGCTGAGGGGAGGATATCACTTTTCTTCTTTCTCAGTCTGTGCAAGGGGAGAATCCCTTGCCTGCATCTCCAAAAGCAGAGCTTGTACATAAGTCCCTGATGATCTGCTTTCACAGGAGCAAGAGAGCCTAACATCTGGAGCTAAGGTCAGCCTTAAGGGAAGTGTAGTAGGAGGGTGTTGAATAAGCAGAGAGAGCAGAGAAATAAAGGAGGAAATACCACTTCTTTTTGTATGGTCCTGACTGTGCTTTGCATCAGAGAACTGCACTTCAGCCACTGGAGGCAAAGGAAATGTTTGCTGGCAGTAGCTGTTGCCTTCCCAGTAGCTGTTGTGGCCAAGTAAACCCACCCTTCAATCAAGGCATCTGTTATTCATTGACAAAAACAAAGTCCTTGTTTCCTTTTCCTTTTCTGACTTTCAAAGATCCAGATAGAAATAGTGCCAGCTTTACTTTTTTTTTTCCTGGTGTGAACTCTGGAGGAAATGAGAGTTTTGCTGTAGGATTTGTTAACTGGTTGGTCCAGGATAACAAACAGACAGCTCTCAGGAGCTGTATGTTCTTATGGTCTGGAAACATTTAATTATGTCTGCATTTTAATGACCTATAAAGTGACCTCTGGCAGAAAAACAAGAAAGGATGTCACTGAGTACCTGTCTGTGTCTTAATGATGCTTATCTTTTTGTTTGTTCGCTTTTCCACCAAATCAGCAAGTACTGTGCATCTCATCTGTGAAGGTTCATTTGTGCACGTTTGTACATGATTTGACTTTTGAAAAATGACCAAGTTGCTGTTGCAATAATGGAGCCTGTGCCTTGTGGCATTCTGCTGAAATGTTAGGGTTTGAATTCTCATGCAGCAATACAGCACATTCCAGCCAGGACTGTGGCAGGATGCATCCTGAGGGTCTTGTTCTTTGCTGTATGTTTGGGGCAGGCGTGGATGAAGGATATTTAAAACATGAAGATGTTGCTGAGCCAGATTTATTTGATGTGAAAGTACATCACAGCAGTCTAGGAGCTGGGAAAGGATTACAGGGTGGGTTTTTGCTGTTGGTATTTCTTCGCTTCTTTGGTATTTTAGCAGTCTTGGAACTTTAGTACATGTGGAGTGGTTTATTTTTGCAGTGAAGTACATTTAGAATGATGTTCTCTGTGGAGTGTTAGAAGGACTTTTGTACCTTTTTTAACAATAAAACAGTAGTAATGATGGCACTTGAACATCTCCGTGTAGAAAGGCAGTTCTGTGGCTTATTTGCTCTGTGAGAAGGCAGGTCTGGTGTAGCTGTTCTCCAAGGCTCATATTTTTGTTTAAAGTTACTAATGATAAATTACAAAGTGACAGTGGCTTTAAATGTCAATCTGAAACAAGTCTTGCTTCAACACTGGTGAGTCTCGTAAACAGTTAATTTGGGTTATCGGTAGTACAAAAAATAGTCCTGTTATCATCCCTATGGGCATCAAAACCATTTCATTCATTCCTTGTCAGTGAAAAAGCGAAACGAGAGGCAGTGCTAAGTGTTGATGAGATGCATGTTTTATCTCTGGTGACTAATGACTGCTGGGGTGGCAGGGTGCGGATGGCTGATTCTCTTTCTTTGGTCTCTTAGCAACAACTTGAAGAAGAAGCTGCTAAGCCTCCCGAGCCGGAGAGGCCCGTGTCCCCCCCTCCGGTGGAGCAGAAGCACCGCAGCATCGTCCAGATCATTTACGATGAGAACCGGGTGAGTGGCCCCTGCGGGTCGCTGGCCCGGCTGCGCCTGACCCGCTGGGCTGGAATTCCTCAGCTCTCGGGCTGCTGCCGGGGGCAGGTTCTGCTGCTCGTGTTTCACTGCCTTGCCCGCCCTGCTTTTAATACTCACTTACCTCTTTGAGTGAAATACGCTCACACTGCATTTCGGGTCTTGCCACGGGATCTTTCTGCCCTGTAAGCAGTCAGGGGAAACACAGCTGTGGGTCTCCTCCCATGTCCCCTGTGGGTCTCCTCCCATGTCCCCTGTGCTGAGGTGGATATAAACATATGTATGTGGTTTTATGTGTGTAGATGGGAGAAATGCTTCAGAAATCTGGGTTGAATTCTCTGTTCCTCACCTGAATTCTGACAAGCTCAGCTGAAGATTCTATGTTTAAATGAGTTGCAGGGGAAGAAAACTGCCTGTGTTTTAAGATTCTGTGCTTTCTTTATAAGCTCTGACTTAAGATTTGGATAAATGGAAGATATGAAGAAGCAGTGTATAGGGGAATTGTGAGCTTGTGTTGTTTAAGTGATGAGAAAATTCCAGGAGCTCCATAATATTACCAACACTAGCAAAGTGCTTGCTGCCTTTTTTTTCCATGGTAGTTGGAGATTAGGGAGTTGGATATCTGGGGATTTGAGAGTGTTGTGATCTTCTGTGAGAGTGGTACATGTTAGTT
Source organism: Scytalopus superciliaris (assembly GCA_013400415.1). Taxonomy (NCBI): domain Eukaryota; kingdom Metazoa; phylum Chordata; class Aves; order Passeriformes; family Rhinocryptidae; genus Scytalopus; species Scytalopus superciliaris. Next base: position 497,505 of record VXBX01010860.1, on the reverse strand, counting down.
TAGTTTCCCAAGTTTATTTTGTAGTTCAGAGAAGCAGCTAACTTGTATTACAATAGACTATTTTTTTTAAAATTTGTGGAGGTAGATTTTGTACAGTAGAACTGTGTCCCAAGTGTTCCATGCAACCTGTTCTTCCCTTCCCCCAGGCAGGGTGGGAATTATTTTGGGGTCTTTACCACTTTGTGTGTATATGTACACATGGATTCACACTCCCAGATTTGGCAACTGGAAAATTTTAGTCTCTTAGTTCTATTTTTCAAAGCCAACTCTACTTAGTTTTACTGGATACCTTTTTTCCTCTTCATAATTCTCTGCTGTATTACTTATTAAGTGCATGTTCTTTTTGAGCTGCAGAGGTCAGTTTCTGCTTTCATGCTCCATCAGCTGCAGACACGGAGATCAGAGCACAGTTCCAGTGCAGGTTTCTTTATTTGCTGAGGCAACATTGCAAAGTAGGTTAAGAAGGATCTCGTATGGTCAGGCCGGGGTTGAGCAGCGAGCAGGGAGTGCAGATACACATTTGACATTAACTCAGGGGATTTACTCAGACCAGACAAAAAATTCTTATTTGCAGAAAAAAGCTGAAGAAGCTCACAAGATTTTTGAAGGGCTTGGTCCAAAAGTTGAACTGGTAAGTTGTGGACTTTGGGGTTTTTTTCCTTTTCTTTTCTGTTTTCTGTGTTGCAAGTTGCTCTAATTCTGTTGTGGTGAACAGTTAGTTCTGTGATTATGTGTGAAAGAAGTGTGTGTTTAAATGCACTGGTGAATTGAGGCTTGAGTGGGTTCATTGGCTGCATAAATGTCATTTTTAAAGTACACTTGAATCTCTCTGAGAGAACAATCTGAAACATAAAAAAAATGAAGTACAGCTATTTGCATAAGTAGTTATAATTTAATTTTAAGTAACAAAATCTATGCTTTGTGTTGAATGTCCTGTAGTCCCTTCAGATTGCTGCATCTCAGCAATGCTGTTGGCAGAATACTAAGATATTTTTGAATATATTGCATCTACTTTTAGAGTTACATGCATTGCAAAGTACTGAGTGTATCTTTCTAATCCAAAATTGCAGCCACTTTACAACCAACCATCAGACACAAAGGTCTACCATGAAAACATCAAAACGTGAGTGCTTTAATGTCCTTCACTGTGCCATTTATGGGATCTGAACTTACACATTTGCTCACCTTTTTCCTTGTGGTGTTTTCCAAATAGGATGTGTGAGCTTTAACCATAGTTAAAATCTTCAAGCCCCTGTAACTTTCTGATTTCCTTGTTGTAAAATAGTTTTGAAAGATATGCATTAAATATACTGAAGGCAGAGGGAAACCCTCACTTTTCTTCTTAATTTAAAGCTAAAAATAAATCATACGACTTAAGTTGGCTCTCCTTTAAAAACTTCCCTTAAAAACAGTAATTCTTGCTCCTCTCTGTCAAATAGAGCTGTATAGCAGTTTCAAAGTACTTCTTGAATAGAGTATTGTTAAACTCTCAACTTTGGGGCTGAATTGCAGAGACTTTTTTCCCCCTAAAAGCATAATAGCTTCAGCCAAATTTACTCATTTTTAGCATATTATCTCTCTTGTTGCAAAAGAGAGTACTTTGCTTCAAACTGGAACCTTTTGTGTCTCAATTGCTTATTCCAGCCATCTCCAAGAAGCTCCTCCCTGAAAAGGATACAGAATTAGGTGATTTAGGTAACTAGACTTGGTTGGTCATTTCCCCCGTTTTCTGCCCCTGGAAACGTTACTCCTAGTAATGACCTGGCATCTAGGATTGGTATGGCTTCTAGTGAGCAGTTTTGAAGGGCTTGATTCTTACATAGCTCACTTTTTTTCCCTAATTTTGTTTTCCAGAAACCAGGTGATGAGGAAAAAGCTGATCCTGTTCTTTAAAAGAAGAAACCATGCAAGGAAACAGCGGGTAAGCCCACTGTGCTTGTGCAACAGGAGCACGTGGCTGGTTTGCACTCTGCATCCTTGTCTTGCATTCCCAAATTGATTAGAGAAATAAAATCTTAGGCTAAAATTCTGTTGATTTATTTGGAAATAAACTGCAGGTTTATCACTGGTTTGTCGGTTGGTTGGCCAAAAACTATCTGAGATACAAGAAAAGAAACCCATCTTTTTCCTTACTGCATTTCCTTAAAGAGAGTGAAGGGAAGAGAAGCAGTGAGGATCTCTGCCTGCCACACCAGGCCTCTCTCTGAGCTGCCTTTCTTTTTTGTAGCTGTGGTACCTGAAAGAAAATGAGGCAGATTTTTGAAGTCTGGTAACATTTGTAATCAAGCCTGTGTATGTTGCATACAAAGCATTAATTGACTTTATGCTTTCCTTTGCCATGGTGTTGTAGCAAGTGACATACAAAGTGAAAAGGGTCTTTTGGGTGGTGCCTGAAATATCACTTTTGTTATTAAGAATAGCAGAGGGTTATACATCAGATTGGAAGGTTTCATCTTAAAAATGTAATGAAATATTTTTCTTCTTGTCCTATTTTTTTTTTTTTATGTAGGAGCAGCTCCCTACATATTGCTGAGATTGAGGATGTACTGCAATTATTCCAACCCCATTTTGCAGTGAAATATTTAAAATAAAAATTAAAAAAAGTAACCTGATTCCACTAATTAAAAGCCTGGTGCCCCAGATGATGTGAGATTCCTGGAAGGCAGTAATGACAGTTACCAGATACCATTGAAATGTGTGAACCAAAGAAATAGTGTGTAATATTCAAGATCTGCATTTTTGTGTCCACTTGCTCACCCTCTCGGTGCTGAAAACTGGGGGTGTGTCATCCTCAGAATGGAAGCCAGTAGAGCAGGGAAAATCTGCCTGTTCCTTCCAGGAGCCTGCCCAGGATCCGGGTACTCATCCCTTGGAGTGTTTGGCTTAGTTCAAGGTTTGCTTTTGGAATTTAACAGGAGCAGAAAATCTGTCAACGTTACGACCAGCTGATGGAGGCATGGGAGAAAAAGGTGGACAGGATAGAAAACAATCCCCGCAGGAAAGCCAAGGAGAGCAAAACCCGGGAGTACTATGAGAAGCAATTCCCAGAAATCCGGAAGCAGAGAGAGCAGCAGGAACGATTCCAAAGGTATGGTCATGGATTTGAAATAGTCCTGCAAAATATCCCTGGGGTCTGAGATTTTAAATGATTTGTAATTTAGTGGTCAAGTTCAATGGCCAGGTTTTGTTTTCATCAGCTCGTTCCTTAAAGCAGAATATTAGTGTATCATAAAGTACAGTGTTCTTCCCTTCCTTCACTGTGTTTCATGGCATTGAGCTCCAGTTTCACATCACATCCTAAGGCTCTTCATGGCTTTATCTGTCCCCTGTTGTACATCCCTGTACCTCTCCCCTTCCCTGTCCTTCCCCATCAGCTGTGGCAGCAGTGCCAGCCCCACTGGTTGGTGTCCTGTGGGGCTGCTGGAGTGATGTCCACATTGTTCCTTGCCTAGCTCCCTTTTTAGATCTTTAAAAGTTTTTGGCAACCTCGTATCTTTCAAAAGAAACACAGGAAAAGGGCTAATTAGCCAAGACTGTTGTGCCCAGTGAGAGTTAAGTTGCTCAAAAAGAGGTTTGTGGATTTGGAATGAAGATAATTGGAGCGTCAGGTTCACACGAGCCTGTTCATTTTGGGCAGATGCTGATTTATTCTTAGTATTTTTGTGTCACTGGGTGTCTGTGTTGCTCCTGTGCTCCATGATCCCTGTATTCATTAGCCTACACACTCAAAACCCATTTGTCTCCTAAATTAACAATTTGACTGATCTTTTGTTGTACTTGCCAAGTAATTTTATTCCAGACATTTTTGCATTTTGAAATATGCAAGCTACGACAATTAAGTCCCTATTATTTAATTTTTATCTCTCAGACATTTGCTAGATAGGAACTGTACAAGGAGTCTTAAAAGGAATGAAGTGCAATTCATCTGAGAGTTCACTCTGTCTGCAGTACTGTAGGCAGTGCTTTAAATTAGAATTAGGTCAAGTTTGATTCAGTTGTGTTCAACTCTGTTTATCTAATGTTTGAAATCATTTTAATACATCTCAGAGTCCAAGCCTCATGAAGATTTAATCTCATCTCTTGTAACCATCTGCCTACCTCACCTGATTTCATAGAACATGGGAAAAGCAGAGAGTTTGCAATATATTTTGAAGGCTATGAGATTTTGAGGAATTCAGAAATGAAGGAAATGCAGATATTTTGTCTCTCTTGTTAACAGTGATTTTTATCTCTGAAATGCTTTTTGACCCACATGTGATACATTATTGTGATGTTCCTAAGTGTAAAGATCAGAAGCTGAAAAATTCTTCCAAATTACAGCTCTCCCCATTAACTCCAAGGTTGAATATTTTCCTTTGTTGTAACAAGTCTCAGTGCTGTATTAGCAACTTGACCAAATGGATGAAAGGCAACTTCAGTTTGCCTCCTTTTAAAAAGTACAAAAATAGGCTCCTTCACAGTGTATCAGTTGCACTAATTAAGGTGATGATTTCTGTGCCGCCAGTGATCATTTCTCATGCTCAGCAGAAGTGCATTAATTTCTCTAAAACACCTACTTGCAGTGGAATTGGTGGTTTTTTTGTGTTGACTCAAGCACGTCCTTCCTGCTGAGCTTTGCAAACTCACCTGTAGAACTGAGGGGTTGTTTGAAACTGCAGGACATGGCAGAGTTTGCACTCCGAGGCTGTGCGAGAAAGAACAGTCCCGATTGATTTGAGAGGGTGGTAAATAGTATTTGAAGGAATTTTGAAGGTTGTCATGGTGTACAGAACCTGCAGATGCAGCTAATATCCACTTTGTCCTTCCTCCTCCTGTTCTCCCCTCGCTGCAGAGTTGGCCAAAGAGGGGCTGGCCTTTCAGCAACTATCGCTAGAAGTGAACATGAGATTTCGGAAATCATCGATGGCCTCTCGGAGCAGGAGGTGAGGCTGTTGTCTGTACTTTGCTGTAGAAGCACAGCCAATTAAAATCCTTTTATTGGCAGTGGAAGGTCTCTCTGAGAGGGTTTCTTTTTTTGAGGAGAGAAACCTCTTGGGGATGGTTTGAGAGAATTCGTGTGAAGTTTGGCTTGAAACAGGTCTTAGAAATAATTCTCTTTTGAGGGTTTTGCTTTCTAATTGTATCTGCCCTAGATTTCTCTCATTGCAGGCTTGCTGCAACCTAGTTTTTTTCCAGCTGTAACAAACATGTGAAGACTCCTCCTCTCTGATACCCTCACCATGTTAGGCTTTCACCACTCGTGCTGCTGTTCCCTTTAGTGGGTGTTCACTGGGGCAGCGACGCTGCCACCAGAGCTAAGAGGTGTCCAAAAAGAAGTGTCAAACTAACTGAATGTGTCCTGTGGGGGAGCTTGGAGAGTCCTGTCATTCAGGCACTGTAAACACTGGTAGCAGCTCGGTGTGTTCTTGAGTTTTTCTTGTATCCTCTGCCTGTAGAATAACGAGAAGCAAATGCGTCAGCTCTCGGTCATCCCGCCCATGATGTTCGACGCGGAGCAGAGACGAGTGAAGTTCATTAACATGAATGGCCTCATGGAGGATCCCATGAAGGTTTATAAAGACAGGCAGTTCATGAATGTCTGGACCGACCACGAGAAAGAGATTTTTAAGGAAAAGTAATGGCTTTTCTTATCTTTTATTTTTATTACTTCGAAATGACAGTTAAATGCAGAGCCCCACAGTAAATAGCTGCTAAATCTGGAATGCTGAAGCTTTTGTGCAGTAACATTTGATAATGTTCTTAGTTAGATGTAAGAAATATTGCAAAAGTTTTAGACTTATTTTTCCACAGAGTAGGCTCACATGCATTTAGTCCTTAAATACAAAATTCTCTCAAAAGTACTTTAGTTTTGTGGTAGGATTAAAGTGAGAGAAGTAGATACATGATCTCATTATATCAGCTAATGGGTAATTTTAAGTGCTTAGTTCTAAATCTGCCCAATTTGAAAAGTGAGCCTTTTAGACTGATTTCAGTTTTGCAAACGAAAGGCTTGTGATGGAACAGATTGTTTGAAAGATTGCTTTGCTTATTTGATTGTGAGTTATGTTGATAAACTGAAATAATTTCTGATTTGTAAAAGGTTTGTCCAACATCCCAAGAACTTTGGTCTAATTGCTTCCTACCTGGAGCGGAAGGTGAGACATTTTTGAATACAAGTAGAGCCTAGGGTGGGATCCCTAACTTTCTAAATGTAAGTCATTCACCCCAGCATCATTTTGTCTTCCTGGGAAAAAAAGTCTAAGTCCAAAAAAAAAATCTACTGCTTTGAGGGCATTTTCTAACACTTGACCAGTAACCCAGTCAGTGTGTGCAAACATGTAACAGAAGTCAGTGAAATGACCCTGTTGGCAAGGAGAAAGGGAAATGGCCCTTCACATAGCTTGGCCATGTTCTTGTTGGAGCAGGTAAGCTTTGACTGTCTCACAGCTTAGACAGGACATCATTGTCCCTGCTGAGCTGCTCTGCTGACCCAGAGGAATCTGCCCACCACCTCTGCAGGCGGGGGGATCCTGCTGCTGGCTCAGTCTTGGGAACTAACTGTAGTCTTTAGGCCTTGGTTTTGCAGAATGGATGTAAGAAGTACAAGAGAATAAGGTTTGTTAAGACTTGCAGCAGAATCTCGAATCCCTACAGCTGCTTGGTAAACAGAAGCTTTCAGACTTGCAGATTGTGTAGTACAAATTAAATCATGAAGGCAGGAGTAGCTGAGGGATATTGTGAATGCATAAAACTTGTGTTTAACACTGTCATTTTATGCAGTTGTTATATTTGTGCATGAATTCACTTCCCAGCTGAGAAAAACAAATCTTACAGTTTATTTTAGTCTAGGGGTTAAAGATTTTAAGTGTTCAGAGAAATTAAATACTAAAAACTTATTTTTTCAGTAGGAGTAAAACCTTTTTCTGCTTTTTTGCTTTAGAATGTTCCCGACTGTGTATTATATTATTATTTGACCAAGAAAAATGAAAATTATAAAGCCCTTGTGCGAAGGAATTATGGTAAACGCAGAGGAAGAAACCAGGTATCTTGAATTTATTCACCACTTGGATGTTGGTATTTTGTTGTTTCATATTTACCACTGTTTCACTGTTCAATATAGCAAGATATTATATACATGAGGGGGAAATAATTATTTTTCCTTTACTGCATTCTTGCCATTTTAGAATTTCAGTAGTCCTGGCCTCAAGGGTGTTCTTGGTTAGTTTGGGTTTAATTCTGTGAAATATCTTCTTTCTTTGCACTTTTGTTACTTGTTTTCTTTGAGGGGCCCTGCCATAGACATTGAAGTTGAATCCATCATTCAATCCTGTGTCGGAACCAACAGAAATTAGGTTTAGCATGTGACTTGCAGTGGAAAATATATAATCACTTCATAATGTCAGTGTTTGTCAAAAGGCAGAAATTAATAGTGATCTGTATTTGGTGGTCAGGCTCCAAGTCAAACTGGAACTTCCTAGCGAGAAGAAAGAGACCAATTTAATGCATGCAAGTGAAAAAATTCTGCTGATTCAGGAAGTGTTCATTTGGAAGTCTTTGGAGTGGAAAAGAACAGCATATAAATATGTGTGCTGGGCTACCAGGGTTAATGTGGATATTGGAAAACAGAAAAAAATGGAAAGTTTGGGGCTGTACAAATACTGCAAAACAGCAAGTGTACTAATTATTGCACCTCAGGGTGCATGAGCCCTCTTTTCTGGAGCTTTCTGAGAGTCCCAGTAAATGTATTTTTTTTACATAAAATTGCTGCAAACAGCCTCAGCTGATAAGCTGATCCTGTTCAGTGGAAACAGCCCCTGGGCTGTGCTTCTGTGGTGCTGTTGTACTGAAATCTTTGGAGTTGTGGTCTGGCCTTCTACGAGGGGAGTCCTATCATGGGAGATTGACTTGTCTGTCCCCACAAGTTATGGATTGCCTGGGATAAGGTCACTGTCCCTGTGCACAGGGTTTAGGTGGAGCTTCTGCTCTGGCTAACTTGAGCTGCTGTGGTGGGACACATGGCTGGAAATAAGCTGTGTTTTGCCAGTAGATTTTCTAAACCTAGTAGTGCATTTTAATAGAAGGGAGTTGCTGTTTGGCTGGTGTTGGACAGGATTGCAGGTAGAGTCTGCATGTGTGGCAAATGCAAAGAAGATGGAAAAAAAGAAGATTGTCCCAGTGAGGACAATCACTGTGGACACTTAACAGGTAGTGCTGCCACTTGAGTGGCTCTGTTTTCTGATCCACATTAAGTACCAGAGCAGATCACTGAACTTTGGGCAGCTGCAACAGGCTGATGTGTGCTTGGGTGAGGGTGCAGGTGAGTGCCAGGCCTTGACTCTGAAGAGGGTTGAGGGATACTTGCCAACTCAAGGAAACACTCTCAGCATTCTAAATGGGAAATTTAGTTTAAATCCAGAAATATTGTAGTTAGCATGTTTAGTAACGCTGTAGTAAGGAATTGAACAGTATGAAAAATTGCATTTTTATTTCTTAATTTTATTAATGACTAATTAACCATATCTCCAACAGCTAGTAAAAAAGCACTTGAGAGGGTTGGACTGCCTGGCTTGGCAGCACTTTTATCTTAGAGCTGCAGAATGCAGCTCTCCCCCTTCCCCCTCCCATGCCCCAGCTTTGTTTGAAGCTGATAGTTTTCATATCTCTCAGTAGCAACTTGAAACTTTCTTGCTGATTGGCAAACACAAGTCGTGTAAGATTTATGAGGTGCTTCAGGATGGGCTCATGCCAATAACAGGTGCTTCAGCTTAAACTCTGGAGAGTTCATATATTTTTGTAAATTAGCAAGTGGAATATTGCAGTGCAGAAGATATTAATCACAGTAAGGACTGTGAAATCCTTCAGAGAATGTCGTGAGCACAGCTTGGCTCGGGTTTCAGTGTGGGGGCTTTTGCTTGAGAGGAGCTGAGTGCTGGACTAAGGGTGTGAAGAGATGTAAGGCTAATTAAATTCTCATGTGTTTTTGTCCTCAAATAGGTCTAGAAAGAACTTTTTATAAAATGTTGCCTACACTGTTGTAGAGTATCACAGAACTGACTAAACAAGTGTGTCTTAAACCAAAACTTGTCAAATGAAGAGCAAGTTTTTAACATAGAATTGAGAGAAAACCAGGCTATGTGATGCTTTCACTTCCCCATCCCTGGAAGTGTCCAAGGCCATGTTGGACAGGGCTTGGAACAACCTGGTCCAGTGTCCCTGCCCATGGCAGAGGGTTGGGGTTAGATGTTCTTTAGGGTCCCTTCCAACCCAAACCATGCCATGATTCTCTGATTATAGAGAGTTCCTTAAATAACTGACTGAAAGGAGGTTTCCTGGGTGAAGCTGCTCATTAAGTTGGCAGCCGGGCAGTGTCAGTGCCTGGCAGGGCAGCAGTGTGTGTGTGTGTGTGTGTGTGTGTGTGTGTGTGTGTGTGTGTGTGTGTGTGTGTNTGTGTGTGTCTCTGTGTGTGTCTCTGTGTCTCTGTGTGTGTCTGTGTGTGTGTGTGTGTGTCTCTGTGTGTGTCTCTGTGTGTGTGTGTCTCTGTGTGTGTGTGTGTGTGGCAGCAGGTGGTGCAGGGCACTGATGTGACCAGCCAGCAATGTGTGTGTGTGTGTGTGTGTGAGGGCCGATCCCCTGCCTGCCCTGGGGATCACCTCCAGTGACTCCGGGGATCAGCAGGCCGGCTGGGAGAGGGGCAGCTCTGCCGGAGGCGGCTTAAGTGGCAGAATGACACGGTTGCCTGGAATAACCACGTTGCTGGGTCAGGCGGCCTCTGCCGAGGAGCTGCGGGTGTCGCTGCCCGGGTGGGCTCTGCCCTCTGGCCCGGGTAAAGCCCGTCCCCTTGGCTGGCCAGGGAAGGGTTTAAGCAGCAGATGAATGTGCAGGTACGTCGCTGAGCCAGGCTTCGGCTGCTGGAAGGTTTGTGTTTCACCTGCACTTGGCCTGTTCATTCTGCATGTTCAGTGAATTCACCGTGGAACAGAGAGCCAAGCTAGTTTGAAGGGTGATGTTAAGTTAGCCAGGCATGAACGGGATTTTCAGCAACTATTCTGAAAATGGATCGGATGTAAAATACTTTCTTTTTTAAAATTTTTTAAAAATTTTCTCCTGAAAAAGCAGGTTTTTAACTCCTTGCTTTCCAGGCCAATCTGTCCAGCACGATGGAAATAATTAATCTTAGCCTGTCTCTGACATCTTGCTTGAAGGCAGTTTTTGCATAATCAAGGGATGGCAGCATGCTAAGTGCTAATAATTTGCAGCAAGATGGTAGTGGTTAGTGTTTGGGCTTTCTGCTCCACTTCACATTATTAAAATGTCAAAAACAAGTCAGTTTTGTGACTATTTCCAGCCTCAGTTTTGTCAGTGAAACAGTGACACCTGCTGCTGCACTTATTGGAAGGTCAGTTCCTCTGTGAAAAAGAAAATACTTATTTTGAGAAATTTTTCAGTGGATTGTAAAATCTGAGTTAATGAAGTTCTAGAACAGTGATATTGTAGTTCTTTGTCCTTGTCTTGTGTTTCTGTCCTTGTCTTTCCATGCATTACCACGTGTACTCTGGGTATCTGATTGATACAAGCACAGCACTTGCTGTTCTTGTAAAACTATCACCTCAATAGAGGCATTTTTGTGGGGTTTTTTAGTAATTCTAGGCTATGACTTTATTGCTGTAAGCTCAGTGGAAATGTAAGTCTAGAATCCCTGACCCAAAATTTTTAAACAATTATATTTCTTAATTAGTAACGACAGTTTTGAGAAGATGACTTAGAGTTGGTCATAATTTTCATGCTACAAGACCTTCTGCTTCCAAGTTGTAGGATATCACGTTTCACTATTTTAAAATGCACAAAGTCAAAAATAGAATGAGAGGAGCAACAGCCTTGCTGTGTTGTCAGAGCTCCCCAAGCACTCCTAAAACGTAGCTGTTCATTTCCAGTGTGGCACACAACAGCCAGTGTGTTTGCTGTACATTCACCTCTGTGCTCGTGTGCAGAAACAGCCTGTACTACCAGGGAATTTATAAGACAAAAAGATCACATCTGAGTGGGGCAGGAGACACACAGGAGAAAATAAATGGAGAGGTCCTGAGGATATACAGCTAATACACAGAAACTGGACATTCTGAGTGAGGCAAAGGAGACTTCTGAAGTCTGGCAGACAGTGCCCCGTGTTTGTTCCATTTGAGGGTGCAGAGGGGTGATGGGCTGTGGCAGAGAATATCCTACTGTTCTACTGACCACTGTGCAGTGACTGTAGCCATCTCATCCAGCGGGAGGTAAGGCAGCACCAGAGCCTGTGCTGCTCTGAGTACAGGTTGTGGCACCTTGTGTGATCAAGTCATCTAAATCCCTTTTTGTTTCAGCAACAGATTGCTCGTCCTTCTCAAGAAGAAAAGGTAGAAGAAAAGGTAGAAGAGGAAAAATCAGACAAATCAGAGAAAAAAGAGGAGGAAAAGAAAGATGAGGAGGAGAAGGATGAGAAGGAGGAATCTAAGTAAGTGTGTATATACTGAAATGCATTAATTCCCCCTAGACTGCAGGTTTGTGCAAACATCAGACACGATTTTCACTAACCTGACAGTGAAATCTGGACTGAAAACTGTTTCTGTTTAGGTTGGATTTTGTGCATTAAGCAATTGGGTTTTGGACATACACATTTCTGTGTCTTGCTGACTAATCAGACTAGGGGAAAAATAATGGGAATATTTTTTTGTGCATGTAATAATTTCCAAATCTTGGTGGTTCAGGCTTTTTCGATATGTTCTATCACAGTGTTCATATTTTCTTTGAAGCTGATAACATCACACATCTGTGTTACCCTGTAGCAACTCAAAGTTGTGGGCAGGGAGGGAATTCTGTTTCACTAAAGGCATCGTTTGGGTTGATGAAATTTTGTTTGTAGTGTTTTGGGGGTTTTCTGTACATTGATATTCAGGAATATGTGCTCACAATGGCTCTGTGAATGTGACTGAATTATATTTTAACTTCTCCCAGAGAGAATACCAAAGAAAAGGACAAAAGTGAAGCTGCAGCAGAGGAACCAGAGGAAAGGGAGCAGGCGGCTCCTCGGGGCCGCAAAACCGCCAATAGCCAAGGTCGGCGTAAGGGCAGAATCACCAGATCAATGACAAATGAAGCTGCCCAGGCAAACGCTGCTGCAGCTGCAGCCACTGAGGAACCACCTCCACCTCTCCCACCCCCACCAGAACCTTGTGAGTAGCATTTGCAGGACCCTGGGGACCCTTCTGGCCATCAGGCTGCTCGCTGGCACAGGGCTGTTCTCGGGGCATGTGGGACACTCCTGGGTTTCTGTGCAGTGTGACCCCCTGTTTATAGCTTTGTGACTGTGCAGAGCTGCTAAACTGCACAAGTAGTGTATGGGTGGTCAGGTGTGTGTGTGATCAGGTGCCTGTTAGGACCCTGTGAGGGGGAAGGAAGGCAGCTCAGCCTTCCTGTGGGGAGCACCTTTTCTCTCTGAGCAGGGTCTGCAGAGATCTGAGTGCCTGTGACACAGATTGACTTACAGGCTGTGCCTCACAGAGAATATTGTTAATAAGTAGGTCTGATATTTGAGTACTTCAGGGAGTTTCATAAGCTGAAACACATCTCAGCAAGTCATTCTTTTTGCATTAGATGGCAAGAGGCTTTTTAAAAATAAAATGTTACTTTGGCTCATATGGTTAAAAAACATGACACAGTCTCTGAGTGTATTTTGGAAAAGGCTGACCTAATTTGTGGTGGTGCAGAAATAGCAGAATACTCTGTGGCTGGTAAATAATTATCCAGGATGGCAGGGCAGGTTTTTTTTCTTGCAATGCTCTGCTATGGCAAAGTTTGTTTCTCCTTGTGCTTCAGCTGGGTAGTTACAGGCAGCTGCTGGTCTAGAGCTTGTAGTTACTCTTTTGTTGCTCACACAGTCTGAATATCCTAAAGAACAGAGTAAGAGGGCAAATCAGTTCTTGTATAACTGTAAACATCAGAGGTTGTGGTGGACATTCTTGCTCAGTTAATACAGTGGGTTTTTGTCAGCAGCTAGACTAAGGCAATAGTGGTTTTTGCTTTTAGTTTGTTTTATTTTCTAACCGTTTTTGCAGGGTTTTCTGGAAAATCCAAAGTGGATCAGTTACTTTATAGTGTCCCACTTCTGTTGTTTGTTAGTGCAAGTTGTTGCAGGGTCCCTGTTGTATGTTGTGTGTAATGGCAGATTTTATGGAAAGGAAATGGAGGCTGGGGCAGGTCAGTGCTGTTCAGAAATTTAAACAGGATTTTATAAAATCCAGAGGACTGAATGAAAAGCACTTTGAACTGTATCACAGTTAGTCTCTTGCTTGCTTTTACTTACTGTTTTTTTGTTTTCTTTTATTTTCCTCCATTTGTCTAGTCAGAGACTCAGTTAATACAGAAACAGTAGATTTCTTGACACCCACTAACCAGTAAATAACCATTCCAGTCCTTCCCACAGCAGTCAGTGAAACAGGACTGAACTAGTTTGTAGCATGTTGGATTGCTGCTTTTAGTAGCTGGTGGTAATTGTTGACATTTTAAATAATATTGTAGTGATAAATCTAAGTTACTTACAAGTCTTCCTTGACAGACAGTCAATCATAGTCCTGTAGGCAGAATAGTTCTGAATAGTTTTCTCTGATGAGATTGTGGTGGTTTCTTTTCTATCTCTGACTTGGTTTAATGGAGATTGACTGTGTCCCTCTGACAGGAGCAGCTTTCCCCTGTGACTTGAGCAAGCCATAATATAAATAGATTTGTTGACTATGGGATGCATAATTGGTGCCATAATAGTGAATCCTGGTCTTTTCTCTGCTCAGTGTCTTTGTTCCTCTCTCAGCTTCTACAGAGCCTGTGGAGACATCCCGCTGGACAGAGGAGGAGATGGAAGTTGCTAAGAAAGGTAAAGCTTGTCAAGCTTTTCACTTCCTTCTGGATACTTGTATTTACAAAATTTCAAGAATGTACTGAATTACTGAATACAGTTGCTGTGATTTTTGCCAGCTGTGCTGAATGAATAATTTGAAAATTGCTGTTGATTACTTTTTTTCCTGAAAAAAAGAAAAGGAAAAAGCAATCACTCTTGGTTCCTGTTTGAACAGGTCTCGTGGAACACGGACGGAACTGGGCAGCAATTGCCAAGATGGTTGGGACGAAAAGTGAAGCTCAGTGTAAGAACTTCTACTTCAACTATAAAAGGAGACACAACCTGGACAGCCTCCTCCAGCAGCACAAACAGAAGGTGAGTGCAGTGGACATTGAATATTTTGCAGGGGAAAACTTGGCACCCCTCTGAAGTCATTCATTACATGGCACTAAGGCTGTTTTGCAATGGTCACTTGCTTCCTTTTCTACTTATTTTTTGTGTTGTGACATAAATCTCCTAGAAAAGGCAGCTGGTGCTCTCTGACCTGTAATGATCATCACTGCTTGCTTTAAATGCAATAGAAAGCCTGAGGAGTTCTTTGGTGCTCTGCAAACCACATTCCTCAGCAGCAGCTATGGATGTTCAGGTCATCACTGCAGAACATTCCCTGTAACACAGAAGGCACTGGCCTTACTAAACAGGGCAGCAGAGTTGGTAGAAGTCCAGGAACTGAAAGTTTGGGGGCATCTAAAGTAAAATCCTGTGCGTTGGCTTCTCTAAACTGCAGTGTTATCCTAGCCTTCTGTCACTGAGGGGAAGGTGAAGTGTCTGTTTGCTGCAGTAGTTCTGTTGTGCCCCAGACACTGCGAGGCAGTGGTTTGTTCCCAAACTTGGTTTTGGTTGGGAACAGGAAAAGCTGGCCTGAAGCTGGGAGACTGTCCCCTTGTGAATGTCTGGACTAAACAGAGATTCTCTATCTTTCATTGCAACCTCAGACTGGTAGAGGAGAATGCATGTAAAAGGCAGTAACACTTGCAGATTTTCAGTATGTTGTCAATGCTGTGTCTTGCTCAGTCTTCGCGAAGGCCCCGCGAGGAGCGAGACGTGTCCCAGTGTGAGAGTGTGGCTTCCACTGTGTCAGCACAGGAGGATGAGGATATCGAAGCATCTAATGAAGAGGAGAACCCAGAAGACAGTGAAGGTAACTTGTCTGGGAAGGAAACTTGTGTGTTAGAAAGGAACCTAACCTTTGTGCCAGTTGTAAGCTCAGAACGCTGGCTTCCTCTTCCCGATATCCTTCCAGTTGGATTTCAGCGACTGGAACTCAGTCGAGGGAAAAAGCCTTTTTTAGTATTGAGCAGCCTGAAGATTTTACTCTTTTTTTTCTGAGATGCTTTGATTACATTATTTAGAGTGTTGAAACAAGGTGAATCAAATGTAAATCAAATATATGTCAATCAAATACGTGTAAAGCTTCAGACCAGCAAATTCAAGTGGTGGTTTTTTGTTGTAGTTTTTTATATATGTAGTTCTTGGTTGCAACTGTGAATGATTATAGGCACTCAACATCATTCAATCTTGGCTGATCGTTTGTAGAGCAATAGGCAATAGAATTCATAAACAAAGAATGAGAGAATATGACTAAGTGTTGGGGATTTGGTTTCTCAGTTGTTGGTATTTTTGAGTTGCAGTGGGTGTGAGTGTAACTCAACAAGTTGTCTGTTTCTATAAAAAGTCAAAATTAATTGTTTTGCAGATGGGTAGTTAAAATTGATGGATCCTTATTGCACCCAATTTGTTAGCTCTCACTAATGTTGGACCTTTATGTCAAAACATTTTTTTTCCCAGGTGCTGAAAATAGTTCTGATACAGAAAGTGCTCCATCTCCAACTCCAGCAGAACCTGCTAAACCAAGTGAAGAAACTCCATCTGAAAGTGCTGCTCGGAAAGGAACCACTGAGGCCCCAGCAGAGCAAGAATCTGCCATCAAACCTGCAGCCAGCACATCTCCCTCCCTAACAGCCCAAAGTGTATCAACAGCTGAAACTCAGAACCCTGAGCCACAGGTTAAGGAAGAAATAAACAATGAGGCAGAAGAGCCCATGGAGGTTGACAGTAGAAGCCATCCAGTCGAAGCTAAACCTGTGATTACTCTTCCAGTTCATACCAAAGTAGAACCTGTAGAGACTGAAATGAGGCTACCAGAGAATATCCAAGTGAAAATAGAGAGTGATGCCAAAGAGAGAGAGATGGAGAAACCCAAGGAAAAGTCAGAACCAGAGGAAATGGATTATAGTCTGTCACAACAAGTTAATGCAGCAAGACAAGAATCCCATTCAGACAATGATTCAAGTGCCACCTGTAGTGCTGATGAGGAGGTTGATGGAGAGCCTGACAGACAAGGGTGAGTTCAATTGTTCAGTGTTCAAATATTGACATATTTAAGAAATAGTTTAAGAAGTGGTTTTACTTGACAGCAATCCAAAAATTACCATCAATAGCAACAATTTTGTTACGAGTTTCTACTACGGAAAGAATTTCGAATGGTTCTTTGCTGGAAGTGCAGCAGAGGGAAATGCTGATGAAAAAATTTTAATGAAAAGCCAAAAGAAGGGTCTGTAAGGCAAGATTTAGTGGTGATAGAGTTTTGGAATAATTTGTGCTTTGAGGATGGCTGACACCACTGAGGATATCTGAAGTCTTTTCAGTAATCTGTTGGTGCAGTTCCTGTGTAATCTCAGTGCAGCATCAGAGCCACTGCCCCCTCCCTCTCACTGGTCTTAATATACACACACTACCAGGGAGAGATGTTAAATGTCAGAGGTATCCAGTGTCATGCAGTGCATGTGCTCTTTGGAAGAGTGCAGGTGATGGTGTTTCTGCACTCTCCTGCCTCTTCAGACAACATCTTTCCACAAATGTCTTAGCTCTCCACGGGAAATCACTCTGCTGTAGAGTGCTGCCGACTGCTTTATTTTCTGTGGACTAAATATATGTAGTGCTTCCTATCCGTGCTGCTTTTTCAAAGCATTCTTTATCAGGCAGGTTGTATTGATGCAGCACTGCATAGGCAAATGTCTGATAGGGGAGATTCTAAAACTCATTTTGGTATTGCTGTGTATTATGAAAAGACAGCAACATCTGTTGCCTATTCTGTCAGATGTGCTGTAGGACAAAGCACAACAGTCTGATTTTTTTTTTTTTAGCAATTTGTCCAGTATGTCAAATATGTTGGTTTTTTGAAATTGAGTTTTGCCTGTAAATTTTTTAATATGTTTAATCTTAGTGCTTTTGGTGATGTTTTCCCCTTCAATCTCTTTTTCCAGTATCTTCAGCAGAGAGTCAAAGCCCTCACTGTTGAATCCCACTGGGTCAATACTGGTGTCATCCACAATAAAGCAAGGGCAGATGGACCTGCAGCAGCTTCACCACCGAGCTGCTGTCATCCCACCTATGGTATGGCAGTGTTTCTTCTCCATAAAACTAATCACAGTACTAAAGCAAAAAAAAAAAAAAATCATGCAGCAAGCGAAGAAATACATAATTTGCTTTATTACCATATTTTATGTGGAGAAGTCAATTAGTATAAATACAAAACTAACAGCTTGAAATCAGTTGTGGACCTTTAGAAACACTGTACAGAGTGAGCTGCTGCAGCGGGGGAATTGAGCTCGACAGCTGTGTCTGTAAGTGCCTGTGCTGCAGCCCTGATGTTTCCCCCTTCCCCCCCCGCAGGTTTCCTGCAGCCCCTGCTCCGTGCCCGTTGGCACCCCGGTGAGTGGTTATGCCCTGTACCAGCGGCACATCAAAGCCATGCACGAGTCGGCGCTGCTGGAGGAGCAGCGCCAGCGCCAGGAGCAGCTGGACATGGAGTATCGCAGCGCTGTGAGCCCCTGTGGCCCTGCCAAGAGCCCGAACGTGGAGTGGGAGGGTAAGTGTTCCCAACCTGCCCTCTGCTTTGTGTCCCCGTGCCACACTGATGCCTCACTGGGGAATGAGACGTGACTGGCAGTAAGTCTGGCTGAATCCACGTGTAAACCTGGCTGGTGCACAGGAGTTGGAAAGGAATCTTCTTTCAATGTCTTTTTCAGTGACAGAGCTTTCACTTACTGTTTTTCACATACAGAAAGTATGAGAAAGTTTTTCGAAGCCTTGGATATAGAAGTATAGGCAGAAGAACACATGAAATTAGGCTTAATATTTTTTTTAATTGATACATTTGTACCTGATGAGTATGTCTGGCATTGGAGTAGGCCCTTTGTTAAAACTATGCTGTAAATTTGACCTTTTGACTCCCAGTTTCTAACACAGGATTCTTCCCTCTCTTTTAACCTCAACATTCCCAGGAAAGCCAGTGGCCTACATGCCTTATGCTGAGGTCAAGCGAATAGAACAGGAAGCACAAGTGCAAAACACAGCAACAAGGTCAGCATCACCCTACAGGTTGTCTCCAAGAGAAGTCAACAAAGCCTCTCCCCAGCCTGAGATGAACACAGCTCGCTACAGTGTCCCACCAGGTAAAGATTGGTACATATCAGAGCAATGTGTTGTCCTCCTTTGGAAGCTGGACTTGATGTAGGATCAAATTCTTTGTGAATTAACACAAGAAAATGCACTGTTTCCTGTGTGTGCATGTAAATAGGTGCTCTCTGTTTTTCTTCTTGTTCAGAGAATAAGAACCTGCTTTAAAAACAGGAAAACAATAAAAAACTTGGACATAGTGAATTTCAGAGCTATAAATACAGCTTTTGGGTGTTGTGAAGCAATTCCCCTCAGAAACTGTCAGATGAACTGTACTATTTCTGCTCTGCTTGCCTCTCTAGCTTGTAGAGCTCAAACACACTGCAGTGTTTAATGTACAATTTCCCCCCTCAAGTTCTCCAGCCAGCACCTCACCAGGTGATAACCAACATACCTGAAGGAGTCCGCCTGCCCACAACCAGACCCACCAGACCTCCACCACCACTCATTCCATCCTCCAAAACAAGTGTGCCATCAGAAAAACCTTCCTTCATCATGGGAGGCTCAATCTCACAAGTAAGAGAATTATTATTTGAAAGTCTGTGTTACATCGATTTTTTTGCCCTTTCTCCAGCTTTGGGTTTCCTGTGCTTGGTTATGGATTCAGAGCATTAGCCCTTAAGACCTACCTATACATTCCACTATAAAAGTCCAGGAATTACAGGTGCCTTAGAAGGCAGAACATGTTGTAGTTATTTCCATTTGGGGGGCATGGTGTCCAGGTTAGGTGACCTGCATCTCCAAACCACCAGTGGCAGGGCACTCATGGTGCTCTGTGCTGTGACACTTCACAGTGGGTACTGCAGCATTTTAAGACAGGATCATAGCAGTGTTAGCATTCTCTGAATAGAGATGTGAATCTTCATTGCAGAAACAAGAATTAATATATATTTGTTGTTTCAGGGAACACCTGGCACTTACTTAACATCCCACAGTCAAGCTTCCTATGCCCAAGAAACTGCAAAGCCATCAGTGGGGTCTATATCTCTTGGGCTGCCCAGGCAGCAGGAGTCAGCCAAATCTGGTAAGGAAAGAAAAGCTGACATGTGTTTTATAGAGTCTATTTAATGAGTAGTAATTAAAGGAAAAGACCCAACCTTTTTGTTTTTCTTCTCC
This sequence comes from Scytalopus superciliaris, assembly GCA_013400415.1. Lineage (NCBI taxonomy): Eukaryota > Metazoa > Chordata > Aves > Passeriformes > Rhinocryptidae > Scytalopus > Scytalopus superciliaris. Next base: position 478,025 of record VXBX01010860.1, on the reverse strand, counting down.
TAAATAGCTTCCCTGCCCTATATCAAACAAGAAGAATTCTCTCCCAGAAGTCAGAATTCCCAGCCTGAGGGACTCCTGGTCAGGGCACAACATGAAAGTGTGGTGAGAGGTAAAGAAAGTCACACAGATTAAGAAACTCTGTCAGAGCCTGAGAGAACCAAGAGAATTAACTTCTAGAGCTCAAACTGCTGAAGTGTTATTTTAAAGTATTCTATGATTATATAAGTATCATAAGATTATAGGATTAACCTGTTGCCTGTTTTCCAAGGCATGTGTATTTGTAGCTGGCTCCTCCTCTCTGCATGGCTCACTTAAAAATATTTGTTTCAAGACATGTCAGTTTCAAAACTAAGTTTTTCACCAGAGCATATGCAGAGCAATATGTGTGAAATACCCAAAACCATCAAAAGAACAGAAACTAAATAGCATTAATTAATCCTGTAAAATTACCTGAATTAATCCTGTAAAGGACTATATTAAAAGAGGAGAAAGCCTATCTGCCTTAAATGCATGTTCTAAAACTGAAATTTCCCCTGCAATTTAGTGTAAACTAGCAATTCTCAGTAGAGTTTTTATTACTTCAAATTGAGTGGCTATTTTTTTTTACTCTCTTATTTATCAGGGTGTCTTATTATTTCAAATCAGGTACCACAACGATTCAGGAGGGAAGTATAACAAGAGGAACTCCAACCAGTAAAGTTTCTGTTGAGACCATTCCTTCTTTGAGAGGCTCCATAACTCAGGTATTTCTCCCTTTGCTGAGAAGGCTGTAGCAAAATAGCTTGTTTAAACTATCACTGTGAATGTGTTTGCATGTCTGAAAAAGTAAATTAATATCACAGAAGAAAGGACTTTAAATACCATCAGATGTTCAAATCCCTCTACTGCTGAAGTCAGCATTGCCATGATTGCATCTTCATGTATATGAGTGCTTTAAACTTTTGAAATAAAACCCCCAGAGCCTTTGGTAAATTGAACTGAAGGCTCATTAACAACTTTCATGAAAATTTCATCACATCTGTGTTCAAATACTAAAACCAACTGTAGCCAGTCTTGTACAGATGCTATTTAAAGCCAAAAAGGTAAATTAAGCCCCTTCATCTCATAATTTTTTAAATGCTGATGTTCTGGTTGGTTTGGGGTCCCTGAGCTACAGAGGTAACAGTGAGTTCTGCTCTGAGACTGAGAGGCTTCATTTCTCTGGACAGAATAAACCTAATGGCACCATTAAGTATGTGGTATATGTTGTCTTTCCCCCAAATGGTATTTATGGGGTAGATGTTCCAGGTTGTGGAATACTTTGGTAATATTGTCCTCCTTATTCTTCTCTAAAAAGGTAGCAAATTGCCTACAGATAATCTAACTCATATTTAGGCTTAGTGTCTAATAATAGAGACAGAAGTTTTAAGCCATGCCAGATCTAAAAAATGTTGTGGGTTTTGGTTGTTTTTTCCCCCCTTACTGCTCCCTGTTCCCTTGATGCATACCCATGGTGTGAGTGCTGTTTGGTGGGTTTGCACCCAGGGTACCCCAGCTCTGTCCCAGCCTGGCATCGCAGCCGATGCGCTGCTGAAGGGAACCATCACCCGGCTGGCCACCGAGGACACCAGCCCAGAGAAGTGCAGAGAGGAAGCTTCAGCCAAAGGCCATGTCATTTATGAAGGCAAAAGTGGGCATATTTTGTCTTATGATGGTGAGTATTTGTGTATTGTACCCGGTCAAAGCCAAGGCTGCAGCAGGTCCTGCTTTTACAATCCATAGGTGGAGTGTTTCTGCTTTCTCTGCTCCCAAGTGGTGGGTGGGAACCTCAGTCATTGGGGTGCTGGTTTTGAGGGTATGAGGATTACTGATCCAGAAATTGTGCCTGTGAAGAGTCTCCTCTGTGCCTGGAGATTCTCTTGTTCTAGGTGTTTAAAATGTAGTTAAACTAGTGCTTTGCCATTTATTTCCTATTTGTCATGGAGTATTTTTATTGTGAAAGGTTAAACAACCAAGTTTAAAATTTTCTGTATTAAAACAAGAATAAATGTAACATTTAACTTTGAACTTCAGTTGAAATCCTGATAAATGGATAACTGAACAAGTACATTTTTGATGAACTACAAAGGATCTTAAGATTGAGATTTAATGTCACAATACTATATTGAAGTTATGTTGTTAAAGTATTCATGACCTGTTGTCTCATTATTGTAATATTCATGTGTCCTTTCTTCTACTGTCCACATTTCCTCCCCACACTCCTGTACATTTTGCAGCTATTAAAAATGTCCGGGAAGGAACAAGGAGTCCAAGAACTGCTCATGAAATTGGTTTAAAAAGAACCTACGACACAATGGAAGGAAATATCAAGCAGGGGATGTCTCTGCGGGAGTCTCCGGTGTCTGCGCCGCTGGAAGGTAAAACAGCTGCTTTCAAGGTGTTTTATCTTTTATTAAACCTCTTGCATTGATGTAGAAGTGTTTAGATTATCTTACTGAGCAGATAAAAGAGAAGTTAGACTTAAGTCTTACACTACTGCCCAAATCCATGCAGTAACGCTGCAGGTGGAGTGTGCTGGAAAGAGGACTGGAGCGGGGACAAGTTTGCCTTTCTGTTTTGCTGGTCCTTCAGGTGGCATTTACTCCTCTCAGCACCTCTGCCACAGGTCACTGACTCTCCCCAGTCCCAGCAGGTCCTGCAGAGCTCAGACACTGGGTCACACCAGCACAGGCTCCGTGACACGCCCCTTAGTTAAACATTGGCAGAGTGCCCTGGTATCCCCCTGGCCTGACCTCCTGCATTCCTGCAGTAAACCTCTCCGACTTGCACAGCTGCCCTGTCCTGCCTCAGGGCAGCCCTGCTACCCCTGTGTTTTAATAAACTGTACTCAAACAACGCCTGCAGAGGTCAAGTCAGGACATTATATAACTTTTCTGATTGTTTTGTAAAAATACAAGTGCAAGAAAATGTTTCATGCCTCAGCCATGGAGTCTTACTCCTTAAGTACATTTTGTCCTGTCCTTGGGTGGCCTTATAGGCTGTTTTTTGTAAATGTTCATCAGATGGAACAGTAAGAGTAAGAGGTTTGTAGATTGTATACAGAAATTCAGTGTTGCCTTTAAGTTGCTGATGCATTTCACTCATTTTGGGGCTTTTCTGGCACAGGAGAAGCTGCTCTGATACCTTTATGCTGTATCTCATCACTGACACGTTTTCTGTCCTCAAATTGTATAAAGTTATGAGTTTTTGAGGTTTTGGTTTAGAGTCTTACTGTAGGAACAGTAAACTCTTCCCAGATGATTCAATATGAGATTTCATTAATTTGGAGGATGCTGAGGTGTATTTTCGGGTGATTTTCCTTTTTTGTTCCACTTCCCATCATGAACACCTTTCTTTCTAGGCAAGGAAAGTGGAGTGTTAGAAAAGCAGTGACTGCTTTTGGAACAAAGGTTAAGCTCAATTATAAAAAACACCTTGTGTTTTCTAAATATGTTAAAACTTGCAAGAATGCAATAGAACAAATACTTGAAGTGAAAGATTACTTTTTAGGGCAGGAGGTGTTTGTAACATGTTGCTGCAATGCCTGACATACTGAGTCTTGGCCCCTGGGCATGGCCATGATACAGATACAATCTCTGCTGTGTAAGAAGGAGGGGTTTGCTGGTTTGGAGGGGTTTTTTAACACTTGTTTAATTCTCTAAATTCTGTTGATGTTAATTTTAGGTTTAATATGCCGTGCACTGCCTCGGGGGAGCCCACACGCTGAACTAAAGGAGAGAACAGTGTTGTCTGGCTCTATAATGCAAGGTAAGGGGTTGCAAGCTTAGAAACAAACATTAATTACATCCTGAGAAATCTGGATTTCAGAACCTTAGAACTTACTAGCAATGGTAGCTATATTAAAGGTCGAGTTTATTTTATGGAACATGTTTTCAGAGCATAAATCAGCAGCTTTCCGATAAACTGTGTTCAAAGCTAGTCTGTAAATATAGCATTTTATTTCTTATTGGAAAATGGCCTTTTTAATATGATAATTAGCACTTTCTAGTTTTTAAATGAATATGAACGGCTTCCCAGGCCTCTGAAGATGTATGCTATTTCCTTTATTTCAGCATCTGAAATAGCTTGGGATGCTTTCAATAATATATTGAGTATTTGTTCAGTATTATTTTTGTGATGCTTTTTCAGTCTTCAGGGTCTATTGTCATAGACTGTATTCTGAGATGTAGTTAGTTCCTCTGCTATGAAAAAAGAGACTTGGTAGCTACTGACCCCAGTAATGTGACCCTTTCCTTCTGTAAAAGGCACACCAAGAGCAACAGCTGAAAGTTTTGAAGAAGGCTTGAAATACCCTAAACAGATAAAGAGGGAGTCCCCTCCCATAAGGACGTTTGAAGGAGCCATTACCAAGGGGAAACCCTACGATGGAGTCACCACTATCAAAGAAATGGGGCGTTCCATTCACGAGATTCCAAGGCAGGACCTGTTAAGCCAAGAGAGTCGCAAGACTCCGGAAATGGTGCAGACAGCCAGGCCAATCATAGAAGGCTCCATATCTCAGGTAAATGCAGAAACCTCTGTTAGACTCCTGCAGTCAGTCACAGGCTCAGCAGTGAATCAGTTCAGGCCGCGTGAGGTTTTTAGCACAAGTGACACGTTGACGAGATGGCTTTACCTGACCTCTCTCTCCACTTCAGGGCACACCCATAAAATATGAAAGCAACTCTGGCCAGTCTGCCATCAAACACAATGTAAAATCTTTAATCACTGGACCAAGCAAGCTCCCCCGTGGAATGCCCCAGCTGGAAATGGTGCCGGAGAACGTGAAGGTGGTGGAGCGAGGGAAGTACGAGGACGTGAAGGCCGGCGAGGCCGTGCGCTCCCGCCACACCTCCGTGGTCAGCTCGGGGCCCTCTGTCCTCAGGTCAACCCTGCACGAGGCTCCCAAATCCCAGCTGAGCCCTGGCATCTATGATGACACAAATGCTCGGAGGACACCTGTGAACTACCAGAGCCCCATGTCCAGGAGCTCCCCTATGATGAACAGAGTTAGTGAGGGTATGTTCTTCCTGTCCAGAGTAAAGACAAAAAGTTTTATTACTTTAAGCCTATCCTTTCTTTTATTCTAATGGCTTCCCTCAGTTTGGAAGGTGGTTGGAATGAATTTTAAAAGGCTGTAAACTGTTACTTGAAATAAAATTAAAATTTACTTCAATGTGGAGGTGGGAAGGCAAGTCAATCTCAATCTTTATTTGATTTTGGATCACTGTGAAAGTCTTACCTACCAGGGTAATGTTTTAAGAGCAGAAGCTCTTCCTGAGTTACAGAGGTGTCTACATCATGAGGATAATACGGTGAAGTGTAAGCAGTCTTAGTTTTACGATATAGTTTTTTCACCAAAAGTATTTTGTGATATAAAATATTCTCTGTGCTTTATTGTATCATATTGCAGGGTAACTGAGGATGTTCCTTGGGAGCCAATGTATACTTATAGCTGAATTTTCAATGGAAAATAGGCATTTTGTTAATTGGAGCTTTTCCTTGCTTTTAGCTGGAATATCTTCTGGGAAGCCAGCAAATCATGAAAGGAAGAACACACTCACTCCAACACAGAGGGAGAGTGTGCCAGCAAAATCTCCAGTCCCAGGGGTTGATCCTGTAGTGGCTCACAGTCCCTTTGACCCTCATCACAGAGGAGCAACTCCAGAAGTCTATAGGGGTCACCTCCCTCCTCATTTAGATCCTGCTATGCCATTTCACAGGGCTCTGGATCCTGGTAAATACATTTGTGTTGGGGTTTTTTTTGTTTTAGAAATATTGTGTGCTTTGATGCCTTTAAAAGGCAGTTATCAATGGCCAGATAAAATTTATAAAGTTGTAAATATATAGTGTTGTGGTTGGGTATCTAACCAGGAAACTTAGTAAAATAGTATTGTATGATACTGTAACTTCCTTTCAGAGCTGCCAGCTTGCTTCTGTTTTGTTAAAAAGTTCAGAAATTGGTTTAGATAAGTACTTGTGAAATACTTTAAAAGCTATCAGGAAAGTTATTCAAAGAAGGATGTTGAAGAGGCTATAGAATTAAGGAATAGAATTTTATAGAATTACAGTATAATTCTATATAGACTTACATACTCTGTCAAAGTCCTCTGTTCAGGACTATGATTCATTCTCAAGGAGGTTATCCCTGGTGATGTTAAATACAATAGACTTCCTTTTAACCTATCCATCTACTTATGTGAGAAATTGTAACCTTCTTTAGGTATTTCAGCCCTCTACAGGTTCAGAATGTAAGGATTTATATTTTTAATAACATCTCTTCTCTAATGCATCTCTCTAGCTGGATTATTTAGCATTGTTTGTCTGCATACAGTGCCTAAATTGAATAAAACACCAGTATTAAAATGCTGGTTTAATTCATTTGGCACCAGCTAGAGAGACTCGATAGCACTTCTCATTGAAGCTTTATAAACACCTGAAAGTTTCTTGCTATAGAATGATCTGAATTAGCTCAGTTGGTGCTAATAACACCAAGGTCACAGCTTCAATCCCCTGTATGGGCCTTAAGAGCTGGGCTCAATGACCCTTGTGGGTCCCTTCCAACTCAGGACATCCTGTGATTCTGTGCTACTGCTTCCTGAGTGCTCTCTCTCCCCCTGGTTCCCCCCAGCTGCTGCTGCTTACCTGTTCCAAAGGCAGCTCTCTCCCACGCCGGGCTACCCCAGCCAGTACCAGCTGTACGCCATGGAGAACACGCGCCAGACCATCCTCAACGACTACATCACCTCCCAGCAGATGCAGGTCAACCTGCGGCCCGACGTCACCCGGGGGCTGTCTCCCAGGGAGCAGACTTTGGCTCTCCCCTATGCAGGAGCCAGAGGTGGGCCTGCCTTTCCTGGTGTTCCCTCACTGCCTTTCTGGCTGGGTTGGTGGGTTGGATGTGAAGGTGTGAGCGTGGGTGTGTTACGCGTGTGACACCTCATTTGCAAACTGCCTTTTGTGGGTATGGAGCAAAACTACGGCTGTAATCTGTGTGGGTAAGGGGAAGGCTGTAAGACTTAGAGTGTTCAAGAGCCAGACCGGTTTATGCTCATTTAAATTGATGATCAGGACTGTATTTAGCTCCTCTTCAAACTTCAGAAATGAGAATTACATCAAAATGAGAACTTCTTCAAAAAAAAACCAAAGCAAGAGTTTAAAGGCTAATGATTATGAAAACCATGCTGATTTTTTTTTGTAGTACCCAAAATTGCTAAAAGGTGGGATTATTGAGTAGAGGTGAAGTGTATTTTTCCAAAGTGCAATTAAAGGGGAATGCTACAAATGCAAATTCTGACTTAGTATGTTCCTAAATTCCTGATTGCCAGATCTAAGAGAGTATAAGCAGCTGGAATTCAGTTCTACACTTGCCTAATTCTAATATTTTTTCCACTAAATATTCACTGCTGATTGTTACCAATGAACAAGACATAAAATTTGTGGACCATTGGTCTGTCCTTGAGTGGCCATTCTTACGTGTGTCATCTCCTAACAGGAATTATTGACCTGAACAATATGGCTCCCACTATCTTAGTGCCTCATCCTGGAGGAACAAGCACCCCACCCATGGAGAGAATCACTTATATCCCTGGCACCCAGCTCACCTTCCCTCCCAGGCCTTACAATCCTGCTTCTCTGTCACCAGGTAAGAGCCCTCATGGTTTGGTGATGTCTCTAATTGTCTGACGTGCTCAGATAATTAACCATCTTTATTCAGCTTTCATTAATGCCATGTTCTGATGTTTTCTCAGACAATGCTTTTTGCATGCACTTCTCAATTGGATAGCAAAGGTTTCTTGGTGATATCCTGCATAGTTACAGTAGGATTGTTGTCAAATTCAGAATTTGCCTCACTCCGTCAGGACTGTATTTACAGTCATTTGATTAGGATTTCACTAACCTCATTTTACATGTGTTGAAGGGTGGAATTTGGGTCTATAGACTGTCTAGTTTCTAATGGTGTAGGAACCACTTCAGTAAACAGTTCTTGAGCCTGCTGCTGTCACTGATTGTTAAGCTTTTGTCTTCCTGGATAAGTGGGTAGTCTTGAGTGGAATGAAAATGTATGTGGAAAATTTTGCTCTAAGTGGAAGGCAGAATATATTGGCAAGTGTTAACATCAAATGATGCTTCACTTTTGTGTCTGTTTTGCTACTTCATTGTACCTTGTGCACCTTCCAGGACACCCCACACACCTGGCAGCTTCTGCAGCTGCAAATGTGGAAAGGGAACGGGAAAGGGAGAGGGAGAAGGAACGGGAAAGGGAGAGGGAACGTGAGCGAGAGCGGGAAAGAGAACGGGAACGAGAGAGGGAGAGAATAACCTCAGTCCCTGCCGAGCTCTATCTGCGGCCAGGTGAGTGTGTGTGCCTACACTGGGGCTGTTGTCTTGTAGAACTGGAACTGCTCACTTGCTGTAGCCATTCTTAGGAGCAGCAGCTTCTTGACAGGTTACCCACTTCGGTTTCGGTCTGTGCTCCAGGCAGGTTCCTGTTACCCAGGGTTCTGGTCAGAGCTGCAGCTGCTACAAGTGCCACATTTCTTGATCTTTCTCTCAGAGCAATGTAGTACCCAGGGAAGGAGTGAATCCCAGTTATCACTGGCATAACTTGTATGCCAGCTAGAGCAAAGTAAACAGAATGCTGCCATTTAAACCCTTACACATTCCATCACATCCAGAGTGGTGGAGATAACTGGGAAGGGATGTGAAGAAGACAGCATTGTTGTAAGAACAGTCCACAGATTGTTTTGCTCCCCTCCCCTCTGTGCTCTGCAGGTACAGAGCAGCCTGGCAGACCTGGCAGTCACGGATACGTTCGGTCCCCATCCCCATCAGTCAGAACCCAGGAGAACATCCTGCAGCAAAGGCCCAGTATTTTTCAAGGAACCAACGGGACAAGTGTGATCACACCTTTGGATCCTGCTGCTCAGCTACGTATCATGTATGTTTTATAAGTTACTGTTGCAGAGATACCTGTTCTAATATTTGAGCATATTAAAATGTGCATTTAGCCTGAGGGAAATACTACAGGGTTAAGGATATACCACTGTCTGATTGCTCTTGGATTGATCAGAAATGATGCAATGCATTTTCACCAGGGTCACAAAAGCTTTATTTTCTTGTGTGGATGATCTGGCTCTAGCTCTTTGTTCCCTGTGATATAATTCAGAGTGTTCAATGTTTCCAACAGGCAGCTCACCCCCGGAGCTCCCTCTATTACCCAAGGGTTACCAGCTTCCCGTTACAACACTGCTGCTGACGCCCTTGCAGCTCTGGTGGATGCTGCAGCCTCTGCTCCTCAGATGGAAGTTGCCAAAGCAAAGGAGAACAAGCACGAAGGAGCCAGGATAGAAGAGAACATGGGGCGCCGGTCAGCTGTGGTTACTGACCAGCAGCAGATGGACCAGAAGACACTGGAGGTAGAAAAGAGGCCTGTCCAGTGCCCCTATACATCTGCAAATTATTCTGGTGGCAAGTCCCAGGGACAGTCTTCATCAGTAGTCTATTCAGAGGCTGGTAAAGAGAAAGGACCTCCTCCTAAATCCAGGTACGAGGAAGAGCTGAGAACTCGAGGAAAGACCACAATTACTGCTGCTAACTTCATAGATGTGATCATCACTCGACAGATTGCTTCAGACAAGGATGCACGAGATAGGGGCTCTCAAAGTTCAGATTCTTCCAGTAGTTGTACGTATCTTAGTAACTATCTACTTCTTTGCTGTCTGTCTTAGCCCTGCAGGGAAATGAGATGTGAAATGATTCGGGTGTTTAATGATAAAATATTCAGCTCTGCGCAGTAGAAACACTTCATAGACAAATACAGTTTTGGCATACAGTGACTCCAAACTTGCAAAATCAGAGTTGTTTGCCTTATTCAAATTCCATGCTACAGCATGAAATGCAGGATCATAAGAGTAACCTTATCAGAAGGCAGGAAACTGAAAATCATTTGGTTTATGTTGAAACACTGTTTTATGAAAGTATTTGTATTCCAGTGGTTATCATGAAAAAAAAAAAGTGTTTTGACTTTCATTCACTGGTGCCATTTTAATGGAAGCACCAGTGTTGTATGGGCAGCAAACATTTTCTGTGATATTCACACCTTATTCCACAACCTTTGCTTGATATTCAGTATCCTCCCACCGGTATGAAGCTCCTGGAGATGCCATTGAGGTGATTAGTCCTGCAAATTCCCCCGTACCTGCTCAAGAAAAGCTACAGCCCTATCAACAAGAGACCCCTAAACCAAGCCAGGCAGAGAGTAAGTTTATCTGCATATGCAAATATTCTCCCAGTTACCTTGCTTATATTTAACTGCTCCATGAACTCATAAAAATTTAAAATATCTTTTAAATATTATTCAATATTATCTATTATTGTATATCTTAAGACCTATTATTTTATCTATTTGAAATATGTAAAATATCTTAAAATATTTAAGTGACTGTTTACCATACTTTTTTTGTTGGAAGCATGTTGTTGCAGTGAAAAACTAGAGCAAACGAACTGACATCTGGCATTAGACAGAGCTTCTTTAGAGTGTGGCTGATTTCATAAGAAATTCTCAATGTATTCTTTAAAATTAATGCTTGGTGGTGTTGATGCCCACAATTGCTTACCTGTTAGTGATGCTCCAAGTATTGCAGGTGAGCGATGAGCTGAAATTCACCTGCACTGCGGAGTGAAGTTTTATTATCAATTATAAATTGTAGGGCCTGTGTATGAAGGGGGAAAATGTGATTATCACACGGGATGCCTAAAACCTAATGCAGACACTGTTCACCCTTGCAGTGTGTGAGCCCAGAGGTGCCCAGCTGGAGGTGCCCAGACTGACTGTTGTTTCTCTCGCAGCGGACCCGGCCCGGCCGTACGAGGGGCCCCTTCACCGCTACAGGGCCCAGCAGGAGCCCCCCTCCCCCCAGCAGCCTGCAGCGCCCCCCTCCCAGGCTGAGGGCATGGCTCACGTGCCCCGCACCCACCGGCTCATCACCCTGGCCGACCACATCTGTGTAGGTCTATTTGCTGGCATCTTTTCAAAACGGGGAAGTGATTCTTTACGTTTTTGGAACGTAATACCGATTCTGTTACTGTTAGTTTTGTTTGTTTCCATGAATGCCAACACTGGCCAATGCCTGACCGAGTTCCCTTTTTTCTTTTCTTTTGTGCCCTTCAGCAAATTATTACACAAGACTTTGCTAGGAACCAAGCAGCTTCTCAGGCCTCTTTGCAGCCTCCCACCACTACATTTCAGAACTCCAGCCCTGCTCCTGCACCCGTTTGCAGCCGGGCAAAGACATCGAACCGCTACAGCCCCGAGGCACAGGCACAGTCTGTGCACCACCAGCGGCCAGGGGCCAGAGTCTCACCTGAAAATCTCTCTGACAAGGCCAGGGGGAGGTAATGTGTGTGTTCAGTTTGACTGCAAATTTAATTGATGCCCAGATCTGATATTTATACAAAACAGTGCGGTAATCTTGATGTAGATCAGAAATAAAGGTACCTTTTGGCCTTATTTTTAAGCAACATCTGTCTCATGCTGTTTTTGACAGTTGCTTGGCTTCATAACATAACTTAAAACTGTTTTCCCTTCACTACTTCTGCTTAATTTCCAGTTTTTAGAGGGGTGAAGATATTTAGTTCCTTAAAACAGAGTCGTTATGGACAATTCATAGTTATCTTTTTGAGGTCACCAAGCAGATTAAAGCATGTAACATATAACTAGACATAAGTAGTTATGGAGAAACAATTACATGAGTTAACCACTGCTGTACATGCATTAAGAGCCCTTGTCTGTCTCTGAATTATGGGTGCAGGCCTGGAAAATCTCCAGAGAGGAGTCATGTCTCTTCAGAGCCCTACGAGCCAATCTCGCCACCTCAGGTCCCCGTTGTACATGAGAAACAGGAAAATGTTCTTTTGCTTTCCCAAAGAACTGAGCCTACTGAACAGAGGTATGTGTGCAACTGACTCAAAAAATGTTCTTCTGGCTCTTTGTGCTGCAAACAGTGTCTTTACTAAAGAGCAGTTTAAGTGATCTTCCTCTGGTACCACAGGCAAGTTGTTAATCACCGGTGATCCTTTTGCACTAACATCCAAAACTTGCTGTCTGGGAGGTGCTGGGGGAAGGCTGAGTGAAAGGTCATCTCTTCATGTTCTGTCTCCAGTTTCTTGGTGCAGGCAGTGTGTTCTGTAACATACTTGATGGAAAATGTTAGAACAAACCTCTTCATGGGGACTAGTTCTGTAAAACTGAGGTGTTTTTGAAAAAGGCCCATTTTCTATGATTTTAATGAAATGATTCAGTCTTCTCCTGCCTGTTTGGCTTCTTGGATCCTGTCCTGGTGGGGAGGGAAGGAACCTAGACTTCCAGCACTCACAGTTCTGGAACGGGTGATCAGCTGAAACACCACTAAGCTAAGTTGCTTCATTTCTGGGAGGTGTGAAGGTTGGGTGTCAGGAGGTCATGGATCAGGGAGCTGTTTGTCACATCAAGCTGCCCAGGCCCCCTGGCACAGTGGCAGTGCTGGTGTCTGCAGACGTGTGGCAGGTGCCCCTGGCAGGGGGGCTCCTGCCCTTTCCCTGCCAAGGAGAGGAGCACCCAGTGTGCTTATTTAAGGCTCATGCTGCTGAAATTGATTCTGTTTCCCTTGGGTTTCCCCACTCCACTCTGCAGCTGCTGGCAGGGTTGTTACACTCCGTGATGGAGGTTAGCTGGATGCAAAGAGATTTTTGGGAACATGATTGCACTTAGAAATGTAAGGATTTGGGGCTAGGAAACCTAGAGTCTTTCTTGCTTTATTTTTAGATTATTTTATAATTTTGAGTGGTTTCTCTCCTCCTGCTTTTGGAAGGGTTGAAATGTACATCCTCAGTGTTCTGTCTCTTTGACACATGTTGGTCTTGGCAGGACTGACTCTCGCTCTCCAGGCAGTATCAGTTACCTGCCCTCGTTTTTCACCAAGCTTGAGAACACTTCACCAATGGTAAAGTCCAAGAAACAGGAGATATTTCGAAAGCTGAACTCATCTGGTGGAGGTGACTCTGACATGGGTATGCAGGACTTGCCTTTTCACTCCATTTTTCCAGCTTATGCTTTCTGTGACTGCCACCTACAGATGTCCTGACCTAAATATGTTTCAAATAATATTGATATAAATTATGAATATAAACCACATATATAATAATTTGTGATCATAGAATTAGACGATTGTTAGAATTTTTTCAATGCTGGTATGTGTAGGACTTTAAACACTTACGAGGTAAAAAACATAATTATGAGACATTTGTTAGAACCTGACATTATTCTAATTAACTTTGTGTGTGTGGTCATCAGTACTGACAAACTCAGTGAAATGTTGTGTTTTAATTGCAGCAACTGCTCAGCCAGGGACTGAAATATTCAATTTGCCAGCAGTCACTACCTCAGGTAAGTTTTTTAGTGAAGGAAACAACATGTGTTCCAGAAAAAGTATACTAATGTAATATCTTCATAAGGCAAATTAGTATGGATTGTTAATGACAGACATATCCTTCTACTCCTGCCTCTTCCAACAGCTGCAGATTTTACTTCCTATGCTGTCACAAGCAGCATGCTCAGCTTCCTTGGCTATTTAAGAAAACCCCAAAAACAATAAGACAAAAGAGTAACATTTACCCTCTTGCAAGGAGTGTGATGATGTGTTTGCTGCCATGTCTGACCTGTGGCCATTGTGATCTGCTGTGCATTGAAAAAATCTCATCTTTGCTTTTTCCCCACTTTTCTGCCTCTCTTTAAAATCTCTCCCACATCCCTTTGCAATTCCTCTGAGAGACATTTTTTGCCTCCCTTCCCACCTTTCCCTGTTTTCTTTTCTCTCCCAGGTGCAGTCAGTTCTAGGGGTCATTCCTTTGCAGATCCTGCCAGTAATCTGGGTCTGGAAGACATTATTAGGAAAGCATTGATGGGAAACTTCGATGACAAGAGTGAGGAGCATGGGGTTGTAATGTCACAGCCCATGGCGGTCGCGCCGGGCGGCTCCGGCGCCGCGGTATCGGCGAGCAGCGAGACACGGAGGGAAGAAGCCAACCCATCACCAAATTCAGGTGAGGTGTTACTGCAACTCCTAAATACCCATGGTCTTAAAGAAAATAAACAAATCAAGGGTTTGAATAAACTTGATGTCACAGAGGAATCACTGTCTTTCCCCTGGAGGCGATAGGGGTGGTGTTTGCATTCCCTCTGCAGTCCTGGCCTGTCAGGAGCGTTGGGCTGTGACAACACTGATGCAATGGGGGAGGGAGAACAGGGGGTATGGGACACCTGAAGCTTCTCAGAGCTGCAGGGTGACTGACAGAAGCCCTCAGGCTAAGGTGCAGTGCAATGCTCTGTTCCCAGGAGGGGGAGTCAGCAAGCAGAAGCTCGTCGGCAAGTCCAACAGCAGGAAGTCGAAGTCTCCGATTCCTGGACAGGCATATTTGGGAACTGAGAGACCTTCTTCTGTCTCATCTGTACATTCAGAAGGGGACTACCACAGACAGACTCCAGTGTGGGCCTGGGAAGACAGGCCTTCATCAACAGGTGAGGAATGGGGTTCTTTCATACTTCACAAACCAGAGCAGGTGTTTGCAGAAAGCTCAGGTGTCCACGTGCTGTGACACTGGATACTGCCCAAAAGTTTCCAGCGTATGAGGAGCCACTGAAATGGGTTTTCTGTCTGGCTGTCACAACCCAACCCAGAGCGGTTGACACAGATCTCTCCTGTCTCTGCCTTTTGCCTCAGGTTCCACCCAGTTCCCGTACAACCCGCTGACGATGAGGATGCTGAGCAGCACCCCCCCGACCTCCATGGCCTGCGCCCCCCCGTCCATGAGCCAAGCAACCACTCACCCCCAGAACAGGATATGGGAGCGCGAGCCGGCACCGCTGCTTTCGGCACAATACGAGACTCTGTCTGACAGTGATGACTGAACTATGCAGATTTGGGGGTTTTTTTAATTTGCGGGTCAAAAAAAGAAATCTATTTTTGACTTGTGCCCACAGAGACTTTCCAAGAGAGCAAGGGCCACACAATGAAGAATCGCTGGGGAGCCTGTTCCATGCCTTCTGCACAGGCCGCGCGTCGGAGGATTGTGATCGAGGAGGTTGACTTACTAAAGATAAATATGTAAAGAGTTTTTAAAAATGTGGACTATTCCTGCTCTACATCTATTTGTAAAGAAAACCATAATGTCTTTTAAATCATTCTTCTGTAAATAGAGAGTACTTTTTGCAGTGTTTTTTCCCTTGCTATAGTATCTGGTGTACTTATGTTCAAATCATTGCCTAAACTTTGGGGGTCATTTTGTAATTTTTTTTAAGCATTTTCTCCAGTGTAGAATACTCCATAACCCTAGCCTCCCTCTCAGCCTAGCCTAACCACAACCCCAACCTCCCTACTGTCATTGCCCATTTAATGCCGTGCCACTTCCTGCAGGCATTGTGCTTTTATATCATTTTTTTCCCTAGACACACTTTCTCAGTGGTGTTCAAGCTCTTGTGAAAATGTTGATTTTTAAGACTGACCCCTTAGTGAATTCTGTACATTAACATAGTCCAGTTCGCTGGAATAAGATGATATATTTCTTTGAATTTTAAATTCTGCCACATTGTAAATTTTTGGTGCAGTTGGTTTTATTTAGCAACACTGCAGAAATATTATTGCATGGGTATGTTATGGCTCATTTTTAAAAGGTTAAAGAAACAAAAAGAACAGCTTCTGGAGGCATACCTCACTGTTATGCACACTGGGAATTTTAACTGTGCCCCAAAAGCCTATCTTAGTGTTTTCTGTTTCTGCATTGTATGCAGTCAAAACAGGCTACTAAATTTTACTCTCGTATTTAACCACAGCAGATGGTTTTTCTGAACAGAGGCTCTGGGTGGGTTGATAAATCCTTTAAGAAGAAAAACCTCTACATCCCAAGTTTAAATAAAACGAAGTGCTTTTATAGAATAATTGAGCAACATGTGAGTCAACTATTTGGCTTCTGTTACAACCAGTTTGAAACAGGTACTGTGATTTTTACCTTCCTCCAATCTGATTTTAAAATCTTTATGTAGTAATTATTTTGAAGTCTGTGTCCCAGTCCCTGTAAGCAAGCTTTTGGTGAAGTCCTTACAAATGCTTGGCTTAACTCCTGAAGTGTGCAATACTTGTTAGGGTGATTTTTATTTTTAAATTGTATATGGTACTAGGAGAGTCTCCTTAATCATTCATCTATCCATGCTTGCTATGATATGCTTGTAGCTCATGTACATCTGGTTAGTGGTATCACAGGTGTCCTGACATCCAGTCTCCAAAACCATCTTATTTTATGCTGCACTGACCTCAGGAAGTGACTTTTAATCTTCCAGGGGTAGAAGGACTGATTTACAGATAGCACTGAATTGGGGGGTGGCATGGTCTGTCAGATTCCAAACTGCTTTTGCATCTCATTGATCAACAGAGTCTTTGCCTTGAAGTTATTTTCCAGTGAAAATATTGGGATTTTCCTGCTGTATTTGTGATACGTTGTATGGAAGGTGTAATGCAGTGTGTAACCTTAAGCCATGTGAGCTCTGCATCCTGTGGGACTCTGATGGTCCAGTTACAAACAGGAAGAAGCACAGAACTATTTACCAATAGCAAATTTGTTTTCAGTCCTTTAAGGAAAGCCTTTTTGCCCCAAGTGTGGGGAAACAAAAAAATCCAAAGGAACTCATTTGGAAACTTGACACTGTGTTGAAAATACAGAATTATTTTGCTACTTTTTTAAGCGCTGCATCAGAGTAGATCCGTTGGCAGTCTTAAATCTCCTTGCAGTCTTTCTCTAAGAAAGATTTCCTCTCATCCTCCCATCCTTTACCCTTCTAGCTTGAAGCAGTGACGTTTTCATCCTGTTTGTAGACCTGTGCTCTTATTTTAACTCTCTTTTTTGTTCCCACAGCAACATATACTGGAAAATGAGTTGATCTGCCCTTTTTGTAGATTTAAATTTGGAGTGGAGAGTTGAGTTCCATTCCTAAACTCACTTGTTCTCACTTCTTAGTGTAACAAATACAATGTGAAAGAGGCATGTACAGACAAATGTCTTTGCTACCTGTACAGTAAGTATAGCATGTTCATTGCAAAGCTTCATGTTACTGCTGCAGCAGCAGCAAGATATCCAAAGTAGGATAGTCACCTTCTCCTAAGATACAGCTTGAGTGGCATTTGCACATAAAATGTTGCTGCTTTTTTGTTTGTTATCCAACTTTTAACTTCTCCAGTGTAAAAACCTCTCCAGAGCCTAAGTTAGGGTTTACCACAATTCCAGTAATCTTCAAGTATGGAATTACATCTGCCCTGTTTCAAACAGGAAGGTGTTTGTAAGTCATGTTTACAAAGTGTAGTTTACTACAAATTTTTACCTGATTTCTGATCAGCGCTTTCACAATGCTTTCATCTTGATATGGTTCGTGATTCTGATATGAAATCATTTAAGACTTGAAAAACCCATGCATCATAATTTCCACACAATGTCTTCAGTAGACAGTGACTTCTGGATTCAGACCAATCAATAAAGGGGATCAGTTCTCCACTTGCTTTTCTCGTGTCTCCCTCTTGTTTTGCAGCATCAAGCAAGACTCTGCCCCCAGGGGTGCTGCAGGCTCCCCGCTGACACTGCTGCTGTCCAAGGTCTGCCACTTCAGCACTAAAACCAGAACTTTAAAGAAGGTTGGCTCGAATGTGTCAGAGCCTTTCTGTTAGTGCAGCTGTATTTTTACTTCCTAGCTTGCTGAGAACAAAGATGTCTATGATTTAAGTTTTTCCGGCTTCCACGAACGTCTGTAGAAAACCCACGTGCCTCCTCTTAGCTCACAGTTCAGCAGAGCTGAAGCTGCTACCGTAAGTGAATAATAATGCAGTTAACAGTGAGGGTTCTACCAACCAGATGAAGTTCTGACAACGGAGAGGTTCAAATTATGCTTGGTTAGGACAGAACTAGCTAATTCTACTATCCTAACTAAATATGGATTTGGTAATTTCTGGTTTGGTTCCCCATCTTTAACATTAGGCTTCCTGGCAGGGCAGAACTGAAAAATTCTGGTGTTTAAAGCAGCTGTTCATACTTGATTCACGTGAAGGGATGTAGCTGACAAAGCTGTGTTTGTACATACCATCCTTTCCATCAGAAAGCCTCAGCATTCTAACACTGACGTAGCCAAGGAAGGAGGACAGCTTTGGTACTCTGTGTGCTCTCCACTGGGGTAAGGGAGCCAAGTGTTGTATTTCTGACAACAGCTCTGTTTTGGTAACAGTCTCACCCCTCCCCTGAGAGGGCATGTTCTATCTTTGGATGTTAAATGCTTTGAAGAAATACCCTTGATCTTCAGGCAAGGACATGGAGCTACTGCTCTGTCACAGTGCAGGTACAGCCTGGGAAATGCTCTACTGAAGCTCAAACACACTGAACTGTAGCACTGATAGAAGTGCAGCCTCTGTTGTGCTGTCCAGCGTGTAAAGAGTGTGACAATTCCTGCCCTTTCCTTTTCATGACTTGCTCTAGTCCAGCCATGTTTTGAAACTGAATACTTCTGTGAGCAGGCAGGAGTAGCAAACAACTACTCCTTCACTTAACTGCAAGTATTAATGCCAGGCCAGACTTGCCCTTTGCTGGCAGTCAGAGTTAAATCACTAGCACAGTAGGTCACTCTAACCACAGACTACTCCACAAATTCACACGGTTAAGATTTCACACCTTTATTTTGGGCTAAGTTGTCAGGCAGTGGCAGCCCCTCCTCTTAAGCAGTCCTTGAACTCCTCCTTGCTCTTCCCCTCGAGAACTGCACCGAGCTGGTCCCAGCCTTGTACTGACCAGCCCCTGCTGCCCTCGGCCACCTCAAGGTTGGACTCCATGGCCAAACTTACTTGGAGCCCTTTCTCCTCTTGGCCAGCTCAGCAAGTTCTTCCTGGATATGCTGGACAGAAGCAGCATCCCCCTTCTGTCGTGCCTGCTTGAGAGCTTCTTTGTACACTTGTTTTGCTTGCAGAAAGTCTTCTGTAGCAGGAGGGAAAAGAGGCATGGCTACCCAAGTACACCACCCACTTCAGAGTCCCCACCTGAAGCTGACCACATGCAAAGGACAAGGACTGCTTGGAACACATCAAGAACTAGGGAAAACATCCTGCTGCGCTGCCAGCGATGAGGGCTGGACAGCAACACTGATGACTGGACATGGTGCTGCATCAGCAGGAGCATCTCATGGAAACAAATCTCATGCATGTCTCCTGTCCTTTTGGAGCCAGTTACTGTACACAGAGGACAAGGTAAACAAGACCTTCTAGCAACCTTCTGGGTCAGCAGCTGAATTCAGTTTGAATTGCCTTCACAAAGTCAGACCTCCTGCTGAAACCAAAACTAGTCATGCAAAGCCAACCCTTACAGTTCAATCCTACAACACAGGGATCTGCAGTAGCACAAACACAGTGACAAGCTGGGCATTTCTTTACTGACCTTTGTGCATCAGAATTGCTGCCAGGTTGTTCAGCACCATGTGCTCCTCGGGGTGCTGAGTCTCCCTTGCCAGCTCTGCTGCCCTCTTCACGTAGGAATAGGCCTCGTCGTGGTGCCCCTGGGCATCCAGCACCGTCGCCAAGTCATTCATGAGGACCACAGTCTGCAGCAGGATGGAAATGGGAAGCCTCAGAGCAAGACTTGTGCAGCAGAAGGATCACATTCCCACCCTGTCACACTCATAAAGGTAGCACCTCCCAGAGAAGCTGCCAGTACAGAAGTGTCTTACATATCTGCATGCTTGTCCTTCCTGGCAGAACAGCCTTACTCAGTGCTGTGCCTCGTTCCCTAGAGATCAGCCTGCCTTTCTCTAGCGGTCCACCCACTGCAGTACAAGTCACCTGTGGATGAGTCTCTCCCTGAACATCACTTGATATCTGCAGAGCCTTCTCATACATCTTCTGGGCTGCTGGGAGCTGCTCAATGCTCAGGAGGTAGCGAGCGTAGGAGTCCAGGCTCATCCCCAGCAGCAGTTGGGTGTTGGCCTTTTCTTCAGCTGCAAACACAGAGCAGTGGAGTGGTCACTTGTGCAGGACCAAGCACCAGTCTCCATCCTACAGGAGCAGGAAACTCCTGCAGTGTGAAGACAATGGACTGACATGCAGGTGGTGCTGAGACAATATGGAAAGCAGCATCAAGGATATGGAAATGGAGAAAGGATAATGAGGAGCCTTTGGCAGTCCCACCTGGTAAGACATCCTCAGGCAAGTCCTTTTCCTTGGCAATCTTCTCCTCTAAAGTCAGGATGCAGAACTGGTAGCCAGCTACAGCTAATTTGTCCCTGCAAAGTGCAAAGCAAAGCTCCTTCTATCCCTTCAGGGATGAATATGAACACCTTCAACCCTCACTGTAGAGGACCTGCAAAGCTAATTTTCTCCTTCAGCAGACCCTCAGTGGTCTCTTTATCATGGCCTGAACCCTTTTCTAGACCCATGGGCAAGGGGATCCATCAAAGCTTCAGGCACTCTGTCCTTAGAGAGCCTCTGCTTGGCCATCCTGCCACTGTGAAGCTGAGATGAAAGCAAGGGATGCCCTCAGCAGGGAACTCACTGTTTCTGAGCAGCGTAGATGCTGGCCAGCTTCAGGGACATCTCCAGGATCGCGTTGTCATCCTGCCAGGAGGACACACAATGCAACTGTCACTCCTCTCGCACCTCCCCAACAGAAACATTACTTGGTTAGAGAGTTTAGACCTTAAAAATCCCCATCTTGTTGCCTCTAGAGCTTCCACCCACTAAAGCAAGTTCCTGAGAAGCCCCGAAGCCCAGAGCTGGTATTGCAAATATCCAGTAAGAGGCATTACAGCACAAGAAACAAACTAAAGAGCTGTGCACCACGCTTGGGCTCCCAGCTGGGAGCCTTTCTCAGGTGAACATACCTCCTTCATGTCCCCTGCAAGCAAATAGCTCATACTTGCTTTGTAGAGCTTTTCTGCCTGAAACGAGAATTTTGAAGAGGATACTGAGGAATGATGGCCCTTAAATCCAAACAGAGGCAAACTGCTTGGAGAGACCTGTGGCATTCACACTGTGCATCGAGACTAGTTAGAAGTGAAAGGCTGACCAGAGCCCAGTGAACAGCCAGATGTTTACCACATCTGTGTGTGCTCAGGGCTTTCCCAGAGGCTCCCTGAATGGCCAAATAACTGCTCAACTGTGGTATTTTCAGAGGGAAAAACCAGAGTTACTCACATTGTCCAGCTGTCCCTGCATGAAGGCCACGTTTGCCATCTGGAAGAGACAAACACCATGCTGAAGGTCCACAAAGGTAGAGATGTCAGGGTTTAGAGATGTAACAAGAACTGACAGTGTTTACAACACAGAAACTACAGACAGCTGAGGCATTGAAAGGAACAACGAAGAGGGGAACTGAGGCAGCCAGCAAGGCAGTACTTTTTGACTGGGTGCAAAGTCCTGAAGAAACTGCTAAGGAGGTCACTCAGAATTTTGGGGGCTCCAGAGAGACAAGGCCACCAAGACCCTCAGTGAAAACCCTCAGAGACCTTACAAGGATATGCATATATGCTAAGAGGTGTTGGCAAACGTCATGAATATGTAACAGCAATGCGTGGAACCCCAAATGATCACTCATGTAATGCTGCCAGACCAGCCGTGGTGGAGATAGCTCGGTGTGCCCCTGGGCTGAGTCTCACAAGTTTGGTTCCAGTGCCCCCCGTGCCCCCAGCCCCGCACTCACCACGCTGTAGGTGTAGGCGATGGCCTGCCTGTTGTCCTCCCGCTGCGACAGCCGCAGGGCCCGGTGCAGGAACCGCTCGGCCTCGGCCAGCTCGCCCCGCGCCGCGCTGAGCTGGGCCGGGACCGTGAGGGCCGGGCCGGGGCCGGGGAGGGCCCAGCCAGGCCCGGCTCAGCCAGGCCCGGCGCAGCCCGGCCCGCGCCTCACCTTGGCTCTCTTCAGCAGCAGCACGATGGCATCCTCGCCCTCCTCCGCGTCCCGCGGGAACAGCGACAGCCCTGCGGGGGGACGGGGCGGCCGCGGGTGGGCGAGGGCCCGGCCAGACCCCCTTCCCCTTCCCCCCCTTCCCTTCCCTCCGCTCACCTCCCAGGAAGGCCAGGCCAGCGCCGGCCGGGCGGGCCCAGCGCGGCCGCGCCAGCGCCGCGGCGAACCCGGTGGTGCCGGTGCCGGTGGTGCCGGTGCCGGT
>VXBX01010860.1:432800-455110 GCA_013400415.1 Scytalopus superciliaris | reverse complement strand
CCCCTGTGTGTGCAGCCCCCCCAGAGCCCCCCTGGGCTCCCCCCTGTGTGTGCAGCCCCCCCAGAGCCCCCTGGGCTCCCCCTGTGTGTGCAGCCCCCACAGCCCCCTCTGCCTCGGGGTGGCCCCACATCTCTGTCCGGACACAGCGCGAAGGGCTGGGGGGCACAGATAATGGAGAGCAGCCCCTTCTCTAGGGCAGAGTCAAGAATTGCACTGCTTTGGACACTCTTTTAAACGTGGTACTTAAAGTAGTGCTGCCTCTTAGAGCTGCTGGTGGATGCGGTTGCACTTGGGGGAGGATGATTTCACATACCTCTGCGCAGGAATTTTGCTGCGCTTTTTAATTTTAATCTCAAAACTGGAGTCGGAAGGGAAATGTGCCTAAAGCCGATGGCGTTGCCTGAGTGACCGGCAGAGGGGTGTGTTGGTGCTCCCAGGGCAAGCAACAACTCCCCGCTGCTTGAATGAAACAAGCGCGAGCCAACAGTTAAACCCTGGCCAGTTCCAGCAGCTAGTTAAGAACAATTACCTTCCCTGCACGTTGGATTGCTAATGTAGTTCTGTAATCTGGGCTAAATAAGTGGCACAGAATGGCTCTTCCTAATAAAACTCCTGAAGGAATGTTTTTAAGTGCTCTAAAACCCACCAAATAAGCATTCAGGTGAGTGTATCTGAGCACTGCTGGGAGTGAGGAACGGGCAGACACTTCATGTCCAAACTGTCAGTGACCCCAGTGACAGCTTTTTGGCACACTTGCAGTGTGGCTCCTGTCACGTTAGAGTAGACCCAAAATCTACAGGTGACTTAAACCAGCTTTTTTAATCCTGTTGTAAATTAAGAAAAAATAGTCAACATTCCTTTAAAGATGCATTTCTCCTTAAAGCAGAAGGGCACTGAGGCACACACAGAGCTGGGGAAACAAAACTGATCAATCGCTTTGGAGAATTAAAGTTGGAAAATACAAACCAACAGCACAAGTCACAGAGAGTATTTTTAATTGCTGGGACAAAAGATTTTAAAGTAAAAATTCCAGATCTTCCAGTGGGATATAGAGACATAGTACACAGTGTCCCATGGGTGATAACAGAAAGATCACACTGGACAAGCAGAGCCCAGGCTCTTAGCTACAACAAACAGACTGGTTTTCTTAAGTGTAACTTTCCAGCTTAATAGGAAGTTCCAGTAAGTGAAGACATGATGTTTCTGTGTGCTGCATGAAAAGCCATAAACCCGTGGCGCCCTGCAAGACTGTGCTGGGAAAAGAACAACATTTTTAAAGTTTTGATGCCAGAGTTCTCAACTCATGCCAAGAGACTTTAGGGAAAACAATATATGTATTTTTAACCAACTTCTTAAAGTAACAGAGTAAGATGTTGAGGCCTCATGCCTTTTATTGTGTGCTTTTAAAAGCAGGATATCTTAAAAGAAAGTGCATTTGGGCTTCTGCATTTCTTTTTAAAACTATTGCCTGTGGTTGTGATTCCTGTAGTTGTTAAGTGCCTTAGCAGTACCATAGCAGATCATTTTACTGCTCCTTGTTGCTTTTTGGTGGCTGGAGAGGATGGTTATAGCCCTGCAGTCCTGTGTGGCCTCTGGGGGTACCTTAGGGAGACAGTGGCCTCCCTGGGATGCTGATGTTTCTCACAGTAGGGAAATTCAGCAAAGTCACGTTCCCTTTTCTTTTTCTTGCAGTGCCTGATGAATTGCTGCTGGGGTAAGTGTCTTTTACTTCAGTTCTTGTCCCAAGTGTCCTGCTAAAGGGCAGTTAGTTGGTGATCAGCCCTCATCACAGTTACCAGTGGCCATGTGTGATAGAAAGGGAGAAGTGAATGGATCATCTCCCTGCACAGGGAATTGTTAACCTGAAGGTGACCCTGAGAGTTTCCTTCTGTTTGGGAGAAGTCTCAGGCCAGCGTAGTCACCCTTGTGTTGATTGGAGCTTGTGAACATTTCAGTCATTCCCAAGCAGTCTCCTAAGAGATCTGAGTTTCACAACCTCATCCCTCACTAACTGGTGTTGAAGGTGGAGAAAAGGCACCATCTCAGTGAAAGAAACTTCTCAGGTTTATCGTTAATGTGTGCTCCTGCCTGCCAGGAGACAAGATCACCAGGAACCCCTCAGGCCTTAATGCCTTTGTGCTACACTTATCTAACATAACACTTGTGGAAAGTGTGCTGGCTTCCTCTCCTAGAAGCACAATGGCCTTTGAAGAGTGAGATTAGATTTGACAAGTCTTGTAACTTTTTGTTTCCTTCTTGTCACAAAAAAGAGGAAGAAAGACATTGCCTTGTTAAGTTTAATATGGTTGGGTGGTAACTCTTGGCAGTCAGATTGCCATCAATTCCTTGTAACCAGCAGCTCAGAAGTATTCTGATCTAATTTCTGAATCTCTTCCAAATCTCTGAAGCCCTTGAATTTCCTTTGGGCATTTCCTGTTAAACTGATCGAATTATATACATGAGAAAAGAATTCCCTAAATTCAAGAGTTACTGAAACTTATTAAACTCGGCCCCCTTATAGTCCAAGCCTAATCATTAAGGAATGTCTTACGTTAAGTGTTCCCCCACCCACCTCCTCTCAGTCCTCAGATGAAGCCAGTCCTTACTGCCTTGAGTTTGTGCAACTGGAGTTCTGGCCTTCCTGGAATTGGTCTGTCTGCTTGGCTGGTTATCAATGAGCTTGACTCAGCCCTGTAGGTCAGCCTTGCTGGGCCGCCAGGGCTCTGCCTGGTGTGTCCTCACTGGAGCTGGAAACGTTCCTCTCTCTCCTGCTCATGTTCTGTGCTATCTTTTCATCACTGCTCATTTTCTTCTTGTTTACCCTTGTAACTAATCTAGACTACACAGATTTTTCTCAGCGGATAAAAGGTCTGCGAAGTTAACTGAGTTGCCCCTGAGCAATTTGGAACACACTCAGAGCAGCTGGATTTGCAGGTCTGGAATTACTTCTGAGTCCATGAGCTGTCTGGACAGCAGGCTAAAGGTGCAATGTCCATATTTAACATACAGCTTATCATATACCCTTGCAGGGCATCAGCAGGAGGCAAATCCTCCTCGCAGGGATGTGCAGTGAGTATGTAGATGGAAATTCCTGTGCCTTAAGGACTCACAGCTCTTTTTCCCCTTGCTGGTGTGGGATTTCAAGCACAGAGCACAGCCGTGGGCACACACCAGGAGTGCCTCCATGGGGCTGCCTGCAGCACAGCCCAGGGAGAGGTGTGTGAAGCAAATGTGGCTTAACCTTGTCTGTCCCCCATCCCAGGCACTCTCTCATCCATAAATGCTGTGCAGTAGTCCATCCCTGCATGATGACATGTCCTGCCTGGAAGGAAAGGGAAAGGGTTTTTAGGGAGAGTGGAGGGACAGGAGGCACTGGGTGTTTATCTGGAATAGCTTTGCTGCCTCTGGGCCCTGCTCGTAGCTGGGTTACAGATGTAAAACTGCTGCTATCCCGTGGCTCCATGTGCAGTGGAGTGTCTTAAGTGATTCCCTGATGGTCTCCAGCTTCCTCTTGATGCTGTTTGATGGGTAGAGAAAGAATAGTTTATGCCTCAGTTGTGACTGTGATGGACAAGGTTCGACCACTACAAAATGACTCATTTGTTCTCCAGGGTTCAAACCAATTTTCCTGGGATGGGGAAGAGCCCCATTGCTGCCCTCCCCACTGCTCCAGGAGCTCTATATCATCCTTGCTCTCTCCTTGCTCTGAGGCACGATGTGTGAACCATGACTGGAGGTGGGATTCAAGGCCAACTGCTCAATAATCTGATGCAGGACAGCACATCCAGGTCAGCTTGGATTTACAGTGAAGGTGCCCCAGAGCACAAGCCCCTTTTCCCTTTAGCATTAGCAAGTCTGGCTCCCTGGGCTCCAGTGCTGCTCCCACCAAACCCCCTGTTTATGCTCCAGTGACAGTGTCACAGTTCCTGCAGCAAGGGCAGTTGGGCTGTGTGTGGCACTGCTGCTGTCTGTACCCTCAGCTGGCTCCCCAGCACGGAGCATCCCCCAGGGTTTCCTTCCTGCGGCCTCTCTTTGCCAGCACGTGTTAGTTTTGCTGTGGCTGCAGGCCCTTCTGGACTCCACAGGGCTCCACCTACGGGCTGGGCTAAGCCAGGTGGCCTCCTCTGTGGTGTGACCTCACTAGAGACACGTTCTCTTTCAGGCTGAAGTTCATATTTGGCCCATGTGCTGTGCCAGCTTTGGATTTGGTGGATCAGCGTTCTGTCACCCGAGTCATGTCCCCCAGTGGAAGGACCCTGTACCAGGTATGTGCTCCTCTTCAGCCTTGCTTTCTGATGGCATGGGAGCCAATATTTCCTGACTTGCAGAACATGGAAGGGCACTTGGATAAACACAGAGAGAGTATCAGTGTTTCACAGACTCCAGAAGTAATACTGGGGAGCAGCAGCCACAGACTAGAACCAGAGCAGCACAGTGCACTGCCATTTTCTTTGTGGCTCCCAGCCAGTCAGAGATATTTATGTGTTTGTGGGTATCACAGTCAGAAGGAAGTTTTCCAAGGATTGCTAATTTTGCTTTATTGCTCTCATCCTATCCAACAAAGGAAGTTCTTCCTCTTGACCAATTGTACACAACAGTGTTATCTGCCATCACTGCGTTGCTTTCGCTGTTGCACACCAAACCTCCTGACCTCTGCCTGGCAGTAGACCCTGGCTGCCTGGGAGGAAGTGATGCAGGCCAGATCCGTGGGTTTCATTCCAGTGCACTGGAGCCAAGTCTGTGAATCACAGAAAAGTCTTCATAAAATGGCATTTTAGGGAGAAGAGCTCACCTTAGCCCTAATTACAGCACAGGATGGGGGGCGGAGCTGAGGCTCCTTAGGTGAAAAGAGGAGCCATTGTCACTTGGAGAGATTTTGGTGAAGAAACACACAATTTCCTCTGCTTAGCACTCGAAATGCCCTCAGGCTGCAGAGCCCCTCCACTGCTGAACGTGGGGCTGTGCTTTTCATATGCAGAGAAGGGGGGATTCTTTTCTCACTTTGCAGCAGCCAAGAGGAACATTTCTAAATACCCTCACTGCAAAGGGCCTTCTCCACTGGAGGTGCTGAGATGCTGTGGGGTCATTTAGGGTGAGAGAAGAGCTGTGAAGTCAGGCCTGGGTAATGACAAACATTTCTCACACGTTCAGAGCTTGCAATGCTTGATTTGCACATCGAGTCTATCACTTCTGGGGCCCTGGAGAGGACATGGCCCCCTCCAGCGAGTCATGAATCATAAACACACAGTGCTCAAGAGCACAGCCTTAGATTTTAGTTGAGGGCTCGCTTGTGGATATTTGGTAAAGCCCAAAAAGCTCTGCTTCCAGCACCCTTAGACAGCGGCTACCTCACCAATTAATTGAATGCTCAAAGGCTTTTCCTTTTTTACTGTTGCCTGTCTGAATGCACCACTGGGCAGAGAATGGTCACATTCCCTTTGCAGAGCTTTGTCAGGCTGTGCAGGCCAAGGCAGAGCTTTGCAGGGCCTTGACTAAGAACTACTGATGGCCCCAACAGCTGCAGCAATTGGTGCACACTTAAAAAGAGCAAGTGTTGGAGCTGCTCTCCTCCCCTGGAGGAGGAACCCCGGGACAGGTAGGTCAGGGCTGGTCAGCAGGAGCTAATGCAGGACAAACCTGCAGGAAGCAGCCCCTGCCTGCAGGTTCCTGTGTGCTTCCCAGCAGCATTCCTCTTCGGTGGAGCCTGATTGCTGATTAAGGCCACGCTGATGAGTTCATTAACAAAGGAATCTGGAGAGATATTTTCTCTGGGGGTGTGAGGTTGGTCCCATTGTGAAATTCTTCCTCAGTGCAGCTGTCTGAGATGCAGAAACAAAGAGCAGAGCCTCCCCTGAGGCCACTGGCTGGAGCAGGGACAGGAACCCAGCCTGGGGCTGCAGAAACCCAAACGCTGGGTGGGATACTGCACTGGAGTCCCTGGCCCTTCCTCTGTGTGGTGTCTGTTCCCCAGCTGTGTGTGCACCTGGGGAGAGGGGGCATCCTTGGCTGCCTGGACACATCCACAATCAGCCCTTTTAACTACTCCCCAGAAAGTCAGCTCTGCCATTGGCACCCAGATGTGGTTGAGCTGGAATGTGAGGTGGTGCTTTCCCTTGCAGCTGGATCTGGAGAACTGTGCTCTTTGAGGCCATGGGGTTGGTTCTATTGTGAAACTCCTTTGGGTCATTATAGCCAAATCTGAAATGTTGATACTTCCATATCACCCAGCACATCTTAGGTACTGCTTCAGGGGAACCAGGCTCTCTGCTCAGACAGGCCCTAGGACTGCAGCCTGTAGCGTAGGCAGCTCTTGCCCTCAGGAGCTGAGATGGGAGAAGAAAGAGCCTTCAGTCAAGTGAAAATGATGATTTGTGTTTTGATGCCTGGGCATTAATGGCCTTGCTGCATAATAGAGGACTAGCACTGATGGAGTGTGCAAGGGCTGATGTTACCCCAGAGCTGTGATCCCCCAGGAGAGCTGGTGTAACACCTGCCCGTGCTGCAGGCTAAACCCAGCCTTGTAGCTCCGGGTCAGGAATAAAGAGCTGTGACCTGCTGCAGGGCTGGTGGATCTGGCTGGGGGGAGCTGTGCTGGGTTTGGCATAAGTGCCAGGTGGTGACCAGGCAGCAGTTGGGGCACCTTCAGCTCTGCCTGAGGTGCAAAAGTGCTGAGCTGTGGAGTGGTGCCAGTGAGCAGGGGGAGAGGGAATACTTCAGCCCTGCCAACTGCCACTTGCATTGCTCACATCCTGCACTTTTATTAGGCTCTTCTTTTTTAAGTCTTTTTCCATTCATTTCCTAGAACTGGGGGGTTTGAGCATCTGGCCCTGGCACAGACTGTGGCGCTGCCTCTGTGCGTGCTGGTGCAGCAGGAGCTGCCCTGGTGCCTCAGCTGACCCTGCTGTGTCCCCACACACTGGCAGGGACAGCACCAAGGGGCTTTTCCCTCCTTGTGCAGCCTGGGGATGAGGGCAGCGGAAGGAACTCTCAGGGCCAGGAGAGCACCCCAGTGCCTGGCTGGGCTGCAGCTGGCCAGGAACAGAGGCACCTTTTTCTCTTAGTCTTTGGATTTTAGAGTCTGCCTTATTAGGCAGAAGCTGTGTTCTGTTTCTTGCCATCTAGGTCAGGATGGGGGAATGCTAAACTCAGCCCAAATCTGGCAGTGTCTGTCTGTGGCTTCCCCCCCTCCTCAAAGGAAAACACTTCTGAAGGAAAGGCACCATCAGAATACTTCATCTTGGAAAAAACAATCAAAGGGGCTAGAGGAAAACAAACTTACCACAAGTGAAACAAACTCAGCCTGGAGTACAAGGAGGACCCAGGGTAAAGGCCAGACTGAAAAAAGAATGGTTTCCCCTGCAGTGGGAATGTGAGTCTTGTGTCCTGGATCTGCTGGGACTAAGGGGGATTTTGAGGCATAGGCACTTCTGTGGGAGTCTGAACTTCTGGACATAACCTGTTGGGCAAGGGGTACAGAGAGAGCTCCAGGAGACAGGGGAAGGCTCCCCTTGCAAGTGCAGTTCTGGACAAGGAGAGACAGTGTTCCTCTGGAGGGGTGTGGAGTGCCAGGGATGTCCTGGAGTGGAGCTGCACTTGGCAGAGCTCCACTGCCTTTTCACTTCTTTGTCTTTGGATTCAGGTGTATGTGTGCCACACAGCCAACCAGAGACTAAAGCCTGGTGTGGGAGAGGGGTGTGCTGTGCCCTCAGAGCCCAGGGTGTGCAGTTTGTTCTACTCCTGCAGATCCTTCCCTTGCTATAGGAGAGGGCAGAGCAGTTGGCCCTTGGAGTAGCTTTCTTAAAGCCATTTTCCAGCCCTGATGAAACCAAAAGAGAAATAGTAATCCATAGGCTTTCCTATATCCTGCAATCAGCTGCAGCAGCTCACAGATTGCTTGTCTGTTTATCCAAATGCTTCCCTCACCTGTTTGCCTGCACCCCGTGCCCCTGGAGCAGCAGGAATACACCTCAGCACCAGCCTGGCACGGCAACAGCATGTGGGAAAAGCAGGCAGTGCTGTTCCCAAACCAGAGATGGAGCAGGAAGGCTTCTTCTCTGGAGACTTCAACTTTGTTTATTCAGACAAATCTGGATTCCAGTAGCTGCAGCTGGTTTTGGGAGCAGAACAGTGAGAGCCTTTGCAGCCTTCAGCCACTGGAGGTGGTCAGAAGAGGAAGGGAGCTGAGCTCTGTAGGAGCACAGGTACAGGAGCACTTCATCACCTGGAGGGAGAGAAGCTTGTAGGGACCATGGGGAACCTGAGGAGATTGAAGCTTAGCTGGGTCACTGTCTGGGGACACTTGTCCTGTGGCACCTGCTCACCAGCTGTGCTGGGAGTCACTGCTGGGAGGGCTCAGCCCAGGCCCAGGCTGAGTTAGAGAAATTAAAAGGCAATGCTGGCTCTGACTCCTTGTCTGCCTTTGTTTCAGGTCCTTGGGAGCTCAGGCAAACTCTACACCTGCTACAGCTCCTGCCACTTCTGCACATGTCCTGCTTTTGGGTTTTCTGTGTTGCAGAAGAGTGAGAGCCTGCTGGTAAGTCCTGTGCCTGAGCCTGGGGATGGACAGGGAGCAGGAAGGCTGCTCTGCTCCTTGACCCTGAGCAGCCTGCAGTGTCCAGGGGAGTAAACACGAGCTGGCCATGCAGGCTGAGCCTGACCCACTGTGTAACTGGAACTGCAGTATTTGGGTGGGACCAGGACTAGGGAGGGCTTTTGTTGTTAATTATGCATTACTGTTCTGGCTTCCAAAAGATTTATAATCGCCAGTCTCCTGGGACAGGGGCTTGTGCCACTAATGGGACTGCCACATGGGGTCTGGCTGGGGGAGTGGTGCAGCTCACCTGGTGCCAGTGAGGAACTTTCAGGGAAACCAGCTGGTCTGCAGTTGTGGGGAGGGCACTGGGAGCTGGTACCACACTGCTGGGTGTCAGATCCCTGGGTTACAGTATCTTGGGGGCAGAACTGGGGCAACTGGAGCACCACCTGTGCCAGGGCTTGGCATGCCAGGAGGGAACCGTTCTGGCCAGGATGGGTTCCTGGTCCAGACAGGGCATGACATTCCTGCATTGCTCCTGCTCTTAACTCTGCAGTGCAAACACATCCTCGCTGTCTACCTCAGCCAGGCCATGGGAGCCTGCCAGGAACTGTCTGTCTCTGAGGAGCAGCTCACAGGCATCTTACTGGCTGAGGAAGAGGATGAAGGATGAAGGATTTGGATCACATGGGATACACTTTCTGTGTACCCTCCTGGTGGGGTAGCTGCCATTTTTCATACCTAAAAGCCCGTTAGATGTTCATTGTGGCTGGCAGGTTTCTTCCTGTGCTGCAGCCAAGTGTGACATTAATTAGCAGCTTTGCACCGATAAATTAATTAAAAAATGTTAAGAAGTCTGTGTTGACTTCTGTTTCATTAATTAGGCTATTCTTGGGATTTCTGAAGATGCTCTAACTAATCTGTAATACTGTGTGCTTGTGATGTGGGGATACAAACAGTCCTGCAGGTCTCCTGGTGATCCACAAGTAAAGAGCTGCTGTAGCTCTTTGCAGGCAGCTGCTCAGAGCAGTTTCTGGTTGCTCACTGGCAAACCTGTGCCAGGGACTGGGGCAGGGCCCCTCAGCACCCCCAGGCTGATGGCAGGTCTGTGTTTCTGCTGGAGCCCAGGAACTTTGGAACATCATCCTGGCTGCTGTGCTTTTAAATCGACCCTTTTCACACAAGTCGCCCACCTCATGCTGGTGGGTAAGGCAAGGCTCTCCATGTCAGGCACAGGGAAGGACACTGCTGCTTCCCAATCCACACCCCAGCCAGGGAGCTGGGAACCAGCTCCTTCCAGCCCTGGCCCTGCCCGTGCTCTGCCCTCCTTGAGGGGCCTCCTGTGATACACCTTGTGAACGCATCATCACGAGAAAGAATGGGGCACAGGCTGAGCCAGGTTGTGTGGGTGGTAAATGAAGCATTTTGTATGTAAATAACAGTCACTGCAAATACAAAATCTGAGCAACACGAGGAAAACACATCCATCTATGCACATCAGTGAGGAGTGAGAGCTGAATGGCTACAGCTGCACTGGCTACAGAAAGTTCCTTGGCCATTTTTACTTCACATTTTTATAGAAACCTTCAGAGCTTTTATTTTGAGGGGGGCAAGGGAGGGGTCCTATTTTTATTTTGCCTTGAAATAATGTCTTTGGCTCAGATCCACAAAGGCACTTGCTGTGCCCAATGACCACGCTGACCTGGGCCATGGCTGATGCCTCACAGCCCGACGGCACCGCAGCAGTTCTGGCTCCCCAGAGGCAGAGGAAGGCAGCAGTCGTGGCTGCTGAGCTGCAGTGCAGGCTGGCACATGCAACAAGTGTCCTGGGGCCTCCTCTTTTCAGTTTACAGCACGGGGAGTGTCAGTCTGTCCGTGCTGTCTGCAGTTTGGTTCATTTTCAGCCAGCAGAAGGGAGAGATTATGTCCTTTGTTGTAAGAATAAACGTGGCTTGCAACAGCTTTGCAGCACTGCCAGACCTGCAGGTGAAACCCTGCTTGTGTCCAGCCCTGATTAACAGAAGGGACTCAGCCAAAGATAATACAGCAGAGAAGGGATGAATGGAGGAGAGAGTCAGACCCTGCCCAAATGGCAGGAGGTGGCTACATGTGTCAGCTGGACCCTGACCAAGGCAGATGCAGCAAAGCTGAGCAGGGCTGTTAAAGGAGAAGCACTTGGGACAGAAACTTTAACTGTCCAGATTCTTGGAAATGCCCAGATCTGAGATATTGAGCTGTAGCTAAATTTGGGCATTGCATAAACACACACAAACCCATTGAGAGCCTACTGGTGATTCACTCAGGTCTGGGGTTGGCTCTCATGGCTGAGCTGCTACACAGGGCAGTGAAATCCATCACTCCCAGTGAACATTCCCCATGCATGGTGGGCCCAAAGTCATTCCTGCAGC
This sequence comes from Scytalopus superciliaris, assembly GCA_013400415.1. Lineage (NCBI taxonomy): Eukaryota > Metazoa > Chordata > Aves > Passeriformes > Rhinocryptidae > Scytalopus > Scytalopus superciliaris. Next base: position 444,169 of record VXBX01010860.1, on the reverse strand, counting down.
TGCTGCCTGTGGGTCTTGCCAGCTGGCAGAGCAGATGCTGCAGGAACAAGATTTCTTCAGATCAGCTTTTCAACTGATTTTACACCGTATTTGTCATATATATGCCAGAGAAATTAAATTCTTGGGGTCTTGTATTACCCCCTTTTAGTGCAATACAGTTAAAAAAATATAAAGTTGATTTCTACATGATTCAAGTACAGTTTTTCAGGGACCAACTGCCCATCAGGCCCCCCAGTTTGTCCACTGGACCTGTTCTTCAGGAACTGGCTGTGTTTAGCCTTCCTTCCCTGCAGCCTGGCTCTGGAAGGCCTGCTCCAAACCACATTTACTGGCAATCCCTGCAGTGCAGCTCCTCTCCAGCCGCCTGGTGATGCTGCTGGCCCCGAGGGCTCTGGAGGGAGAGGGAGCCTTTGGGCAAGGCTGGGAGAGGGCCCTGGTGTGGGGCAGGTCTGAGCTAGTCAAGAGCAGCTGCATCTCTGTCCACCCTTGGCTGGTTCTTCAGAAAGTGCCCCACTGCTCTCTCTGCCTTTGTCTAGTTCTGGCTATCACAGTTCCATGTTAAATTGGCGCAGTAATTACTGAGCTGTGGTTGCAGAGAGTTATTAACCTGCAGTATAATTAAGACTGCTCTGCTGTTGAGTGGGCTTGGGACTCACTCAGAGTGAGGGCCAGGACACCTGGCCAGCTACAGGGGCCTGGCTAAACACCCTGTGAGGTGAACTTCTGCCCCAGAGAGCTGGGCCAAAATCAGGTCACAAGCCGTGCCATTCCAGCTTCTCACACACAGCAGCACTTTAGCTCCCTTCTGCCTCTTTTTGCACTGATGCAGGTCAGCATTAGAAAAAATAAAAAGATAAAAATTACTATTAAAAAAAAAATAAATCATTCACAGCTTCTGGGGGTTACAGGGTCAGAGGAACCCCAGCCAGATCAGGCTTTAGGAATCTGGTGAGCTGCAGCATCCAGCTCTCACAGCTGAAACCTGCACTTCTGGAAGCACTGCCAGGATGGCAGGTTTGACTTGGGAGCAAAAACCTGATTGCAGAGCTCATGTCCCCAAGTCTGAGTGACCTCAGGGACTCTGATCAGAGCAGCCAAGATCATGGGGGCACCTCTGCCTTCTGCATTTGGACATCTGGAAACAGATCTGAAGGCAAACCTGAAGGTTTGGGCTGCACAGTCTGGTAGACCGAAATGATTTAAAGGCCATAAAACTGCTGTTCTAAAACCTTGGTCAACTCTTCTCTCAAATCTTTCAATAAGCAGGGTTTCCATAGTGGGGCCAGAAACAACTGGCCAGTTCTGCTCTGGTTTTCCCATCCACAAGTCCCTCCCCTCAGAGCCTGGAACACAGATTCAGTTTCACACCAGCAACTGGGCTAAGTAAGACTTTTTCCCATCGGAGAATACTAGCTGCATCAAACAATTGATGGAATAATTAGGGTATTACCAAAGTGCTGTCAAGTATGGACTTAGAGAACAACTCGGAAACAGACACAAAATTATTACTCCTAAATGAATCAAAATATTAAAAAAAATAATAATAATAATTAAAATAAAGATCCTATGACTTGACATGAGCAGCACAATTGGGGAAACACCCCCAGCAGGTGAGTCTTCCCCAGTCAATGTCTGACCTGGAAAGGAAACACAATGCACCCACCCCCGGGTGGAGGAGGAGGGTGAGCTGCACTCAGTGTCCCCGCTCGGGTTATTCCTCTACGAGGCACTATGTTAATTACAAAAATAAAACCCAAACAGAGCTGCACAGCTGCAGAGTGGTCACCTCTGAGCACCCCTGTGGGGCTCTGCAGTGAAACTGCCCACTCAGGCTGCAGTGCTGCGTGTGAGGTCAGATGGTCACCGAGGCCACAGGGCAGTTAATGTTGGTGACAGTCAGGTGCTGGTTGTTGTCAGTGGTGCCCTTGGGGAAGGTGTCTGTCTTACACAGGATCTTGGAAATGATCTTGCGGAAGGTGTAGCGGAAGTCCCTGATCCTGTAGGCGTAGATGATGGGATTGATGACGGAGTTGGCATGGGACAGGGTGATGGCCACATACATCACCCACTCGGGCTTGGATTTGGAGAAACCCTCGTGGAAGTGCGTGATGCAGTTCAAGATATGCAGGGGCAGCCAACAGAAGGCAAAAAGTCCTACAATGATGGCCAGGGACTTGGCTGCGTGGACCTCCTTCTGCAGCGTGGTCCTGGAGTTGCCCATCAGCTCGATCTGGTGCAGCTGTTTGCAGGCAACCATGAATATCTTGATGTAGATGCCCAGCATGATGAGGAGAGGCAGCAGCACGCAGCCAAAGAAGTTGAAGTACACCATGTAGCTCATTGTGACCACGTTCTCAAAGAGGCAGGAGATGAAGCAGCCGCGGTGCTGCGTCCCTGTGTCAGCCCCTGTCTCGTTGGTGGCGTTGGGACAGCCACTCATGGCTTTATGCCAGCCCATAAGTGGAGTCAGCCCAATTCCAAAGGACAGGAGCCACAGCACAGCGATGAGCGCTCTCGCCCGCTTGCCAGTCACCAGGCTGTTGTACCTGCAGCACCCACAGCAAAACCAAGGTACAGACTTTAAATACACCAGCACCAGTGACTGCCCTGCAGTTACAGTCATCAGCATTTTGGCTAGTGAGACAAAAGCCCCACCCACACCCACACAGAAGCCTCACCTCTGTGATCACCTGAGGGGTAACAAATTTCACCTGTGCTCTCCATCTTCTCAAAGTGATCTGGGGGGTTGACTCATTTGCTATTTCTGAGAGGCACCAGGCACTGCCCCAGCCCACAAACAGCCTGCAATAGCAGGTAAAGGACTTGCAGTCTTAAAAAAGGCTTTATCATTGCATGAGCCTAAACCACCAACTGCAGGAGGGCAGGAACAGGGGAAGGCTCCTTCTGTAACTGATGTCCTCTCTTGCTCTAAGCAGGCACTGCTGGGCATGCCAGGGCAGACTGCTGGGCTGACCTAGTCCAGCTGAGGCAATGCTGGCTCTCAGTTCTACACTGCAATCCCACATGTGCTGTGAGGAGTCTCTGCTGTGGCCCAGGGACAAGCTGATGCAGTGCTGAGGGGTGCAGACATGCACTGCCCCACACCTTCCCCAGCCCCACTGACTGGGTGTCCTCACGGCCCTTCCTGCCCCCAAGGATGCTCAGAGACACAAACAGAGCTGGAACCTGAAGCAGCAGAAGTCAGGCTGGTTTGGGTGCAGCCAGAGCAGATGCCAACATCAAAGCATCAGTCAGATGCCTCTTTGGAGATAGGAAAAACAGCGACTGCCAGAAATGCAACATGAGAAACCCATTCCTGTCCCCTGCACAGCCAGGCAGCATCTGCTGGCTCACACACGTCCCCTCCTTCCCACACCCTTTCTCTCAGTGCTTGTTTACTCTGGCTTGGCTACCCTGCTCCTCCTTTCCTAAGAACGTTTGTTCTGATTCTCTTCCGGCCCGTGAGGCAGGGGAGGGTTTTATTCCCACAGAACCACAGCTGTGCCTGTGAATCACAACCGCCCGCGGCTCCTCCCGACGGTGCCGCCCCAGCGGGGCCGGGGGCTCTGCCAGCAGAACCGCCAGGCAAAAAGGGGCTCCTTCAGGCACAGCCAGGGCTGCCGGGCAGGATGCAGGAGCAGCAGCCACGTTTGGGAGCTCATGAATTGTGAACACGCTCCATGGGTAGATGTCTAAAGGGCAGATCCAGCCACTGAGGGGCTTCTCCTGCACTTTTCTCTCATTCTTACCAAGTTTCACCACTTATTTGGTGGGCATTGCCCTTCAGTGAACAGAAGAGCATGACTGTCACCAGATGCAGCCATGAAGAGTCACAGGACAGAGCAACCCCATCATAAACCATCATCAGCAATGGGACAGCTGAGCTGGGACTCAGCTCTCCTCTAAGCACTCTAAAACACAGTCAGGGGAGGAACCAACAGATTTTCACACCTCTGAATGCTCCAGCAAACCCCCCTTCATTCTCTTTTAGGCTTAATATTATTAGGTAAAAAACTACTAAAGTAAATTTGCTCACCTAAGTCTTCTTAACTAATGTATAACAAATATTGAATCACCTCTGTGTTTCTGCCCAGAGGCATCAAATGCTGTTTTAATGTAAATAACAGCTGAATATTTTTAAGTGATTTATTGAGATTAAATAACCTGGCAATGCATTAGTTCCTTTTATACCGCCAGGCAGAGCCTCTTTACTGGCTTAATCACCATGGAGGTGCTAATTATCTTCTTCTGATGGATAGAACCATGCACTGGCCACCAGTGTCACAGGCACAGAGCCTGGGCTGCAGCAGGTCAAGTACTTTATTCAGCTGCTTTTACACTATGACTCTGACCCACTGGTGTCACCGTGGGCAGCTGGGTCTGTCCCCACGGTGTCCTCACCTGCCAGTGAGGCTGGGCATGGTGTCCCCTGGGCTGGAGATGGTGCCCTTCCCCCAGCAGGCATCACTGCCCTCTGGGGCCCCTCACCCACAGCTTTCCTGCCAACCCCCAGAAGGACCAGGCTGTGTGTCAGGAAGGCACTGCCTTCTCCAGGCCCTGCTCGGTAGGATGGTTGGGATTTGGGGTTTTTCCCAACAGGTCTCATTGCATTTCTGCTGCTCTTTGCTGGGGCTGGAGGCCAGCCCAGTGGCCCAGGCCAAGCACAGCTGGCACGGAGCGGGAGGCACTGCCAGCCCGGCCTCTCCAGGCAGGATTTGGCTCCCCAGAGGCAGGAACTGAGTCATGTCCGGCACGTACCTGGCATCTGCCCACTGCAGCCACCCTGGGGAGGTCACCCAGGCAGAGGCCCTGCTGCCCCTGAGCTCCATCAGGAGCCACAGCACCAGCCAAGGGGGAATTCAGCATCTGGGGTGATGGACTTGGGGCAGGAAACAGCAACAGCCTGGGGGAAACACTCTGGAAGGGGACTGCTATTCCCACATTATTTATCTCAGAGGAGGAATGGGGGGATGATCCTGCCTCTCCCCAAGCAGCCCAGAAGGATGAACAAATGAAAACATTGTGGTGCCACACAGCCACTCTTGTGTCCATCCTTGTCCCTGTGCTGCTCAAGGACTTTGGGCTGGTTCTCCTGCTGCCAAGCCCCAGAGCAGGATCAGCCTCTGATAAGCAATTTCAGAGCTTAAACTCCAAACTCACACATAGCTTGTGCTGAGGCCACATTCCATGGGATGGGTGGGGAGACACAGGTGTGATGGCTGTGCCAGGGATGCTGCAGCCAGTGCTGGTCCTCCCTGCACTCCCAGTGCCCAGAGCAGTGGGGGGAGCCCTGGGATTGCTGCTCCCCACTGCTCTCCCTGCCTCACCCCCAGCTCTGCCCTCTGCCCGGGCCTCTGGGTACATGGAGGTGAGCAGATGGAATTTGCAGAACTCAGACCATGCAGGTGCCCTGATACAATCAGAGACAACTTATATATTTCTATTTTAAGTGTGACGGGAAATACAGACACCTCCATTCAGATGGGGTGAGAGCAGTTTGGCTGCCAAGCATTGTGTCCTTGTCACCTCCTCACAGCTGTACTTTGCATCTTGCTCTCTTTTCTTGAGCTGTAACAGCACGAAACAAGCGCCGTTGCTGCCGCTCTGCTCCTTGCACAGCCACGGAATGGAGATCACACAGCAGCTGAAATGTGCTGGCAGGACATTTGAAATGAATCATAAATTGCACCTTAGAGAGGAAGGGGCAAAAAAAATTAAAAAGCTGTGTAAGGAGCTGGCGGCGAGAGTGAGAGATGTGTGAGCGGTTACGGTGTCAGCGAGGAAGCCGCACATCTGTGCCTGTCCCTGTCCCGCACTGACAAATCACTTCCTCCCACATCTGCCCCCATTGTGCACGGGGACAGCGGCGGCACCGCCGGCCTTCCGCTGGCACGGCACTGTCACCCGGCCAGGTGAGCACACGGGGCTCTCTGAGGGGCAGGGCACGAGGGACAGAACAGGCAGAGCCCGGCTGTGCTTCACACCCAGCGCTGGTGGTGCCTCCTGCCATGATCCGGGGGGTGGAGGGGAGCGCTCCCTCCCCGTGTCCCGGTGTGCCCCAGCCTGGCCCATCCGGGGGCAGCCGAGGGCTGGGGCAGAACATTCCTAAAAGACTCACTTTTGTGGTCCGTGCTCATTGCTCTGACAAACAGCAAACTGGTAACAATCCCAAGTAGCAGCTCAATAATTAACAAAGCAAAAAGTCGTAACTGCAAAATAAAACAGTTTCTGTCAAAGCGTTTTGGTTTCCTGTGTGTTTTTACAGAGGTCAACAAAAGATTTTCTGGAGCAAAATTCTGCTGGATTTCAAAAGGTGCTTGTTTTTTATCTAAAAATTAACTTGTATTTTTATAGATTGAGTTGGCCAAAATGGAAACAAGTTCCTAAACTTAAAAGCTCTGGGTTCTGGCTCAGCCTGGACCCAGAGCCCTCAGCCAACAGCCCAAAACTGAGGCTTTTGGCCGCTGCTCCTGAGCATCCCTGCTGTCCCCCAGTATTCCTGCTGTCCCCCACCATCCCTGCTGCCCCCCCTGCTGCCCCACAGCTTCTGCAGGAGCTGCATCAGGGCAAAGGTCTCAAGGCCAATTCCTTTTCCTGTCAGGATTTTTGTTTTTTGTGAGGGAAGTGACCTCTGAGGTGCGGGAAAAATATAAAAATCTGGGACACACATTTTAAGGAAACCAAGCTGCTCACAACTAAAAATAGCCATGATTTCCCCTCTCCACTTTGTGGCCATGAGGGCACAAGTGATGATTCCTGATGTTGTCATTGTGAGCAGCAGCCCCTGGCTGAGCACAGCCCCCCGTGTTCCACCCGAGTCCAGCTCAGTGACACAAACACTCAACACACCAGCCCTGCTGCTCTCGCTGAGTTTGTGACACTTTAAAAGTTTATAGATCATTGATAAGCTTGGCCAGGCACTGCATTCTGATGGAAGGGGAGGCAGAGCATTCCCTGCCCTGGACTTGGGAGTCAGGACTCGGGATGGATGGGCCGGGGCTGTGTGAGCCACACACGGACAGCAGGACACTCCCGGCAGTTCAGATGAAGGGCAGTGCAAGGACTAAAGGAAATGAGGCAAGGGCAGAAGGAGGAAGAGCAGCTGCAGCTCTGTGTGTTGTGATGGCACAGTGAGTGGCAGGTGAAGACCAAAAGGATTTTCTCTCCTCCCCAGTGACTCCAGGGCTCCCACCTGCCCTAAAAGGCCACCAGTTTGCTTTGCTGAGGAACAAGCTGGGAGTTGAAAGGGATGTGGGAATTCTTTGCTGGGGAACACAGAGGGAACCCCTCCTCTGGAGCAGCAGGGTGCAGTGAGAGCAGGCAGACCCCCCAGCATCTGCCCACCTCTGGAAAGGATGAGAAAAGAGCAGCAACAATCCAAATTTAACTTGCCCCCATAAAGACAGCAGGAAGGAGCTGGATTGTTGCCTTCACCATGTCAAATACAAGAGGGGCAGTAGCCCTTGTGGGAGACTGGCAGGAGCAGAGGCAGAGCAGGGCAGCACCGTTAACAGACTGTGAATTCACACATGGATGTTCTGGCTGCAGAGGGGCAGCAAGGGCTCAAGGAGGTGCAGAAAGGGAGAAGACATGGCTATGGATACCCTATTCCAGTCCATGGCAAAGCTTCCCTGAACATCAGTCCTGCACTGCTGCTAGGGATAAAGCTGAAGACGGAAGAGAACTAAATCCAGGGAGAAAGGACAGGCAGGAGACCAGCTCCAATCACAGGGAACTGGGGATGGTTTTTCCCTGCACAGGTCCCAGCTGGGCTGTTTGGCAGGCAGGCAGCAGCAGCACCATGCCCACTGTCCTGCAGGAGTTACCAGCAGACAAGGGCACACACAGCGTGTTGTTCAGCATTTCACTCTCTAAATACAGACACTCTCCCTCCCTAATTCCTGACACGTTTGTTCCAGGCACCCATCAGTACCTACAATTATTAGCCATGCCAAGGCATTTGGGTTAATGCAAATAAAAGGAAGCTGTTTTATTCCACCTACAAATCTTCTTTGGCTCAGAGCTGTGGGACTGTGGGGTGGAATCCAGCCCCAGAGGAAGCCAGAGAGCAAAAGCCTCGCACGGCTCCGGTGCCAAGCGCTCTGCAGGGCGGATTTGCTGCTGCTGAGAGGTGCTCCATTCCCTGGCTGGGATGTTCTGCTTGGAGGAAGTGCTGGGGGGAGTGAGCTTTGGTGGGGCCAGGCTGGCAGAGGAGAGCTGGGATGGTGCTGTGTACCTGGGCAGCACAGACGGGCACACCCAGGCAGGGGGGAGCCTGTCCCAGGCCAAGGAGCTGCATCCCGGTGTGATGGCCAGGGAGAAGGGCCCTGGGGAGGGGCTCGGAGCTGCAGCTGCACCGAGTGGGCAGCGGGTGGGGGCTTCTCCACAAACAGTAAATTCATCAAACAAACAAACAAAACGGGAGTTTCAAGGGACAGAAAGAATTCATGGCTTCAGGTCAAATTCAGCAAATATTTTAGCCGGAAGAGGGAGGGCTCTAAACCACCATTTTTAAATAAGATTTTTGTTCTGCAAGTCACTGCATGAGAATTTGTCAGTTCCTTCCCCAGCGAGGGTGTCTCCATCACAAAGAGCGGCACAGCCACATCCAAGGGTTAAACAGCTCAACCTGAAATCTGCCAGGTTGGTCAGGATCACTTTGTTTCATGAAACCTCCAAACATCACTGTTTCAGTTTGACTGAAACAATTTTCCTCTTCCCCGTGGGATTTTTTGGTTCAGCCACAGAACTGAAAAATCCATTATTAGCCTGGCTGTAATGCACGTTCTGCTGCTCACCCCAGCCCACAGGCCTGCCCAGCCTCTCAGCAGCCTCAAACTGCTCTCAAAGACTATTAAATAATATGGCACAGCCAGTTCTTAATGTCCCTGCCGAGGTTTCCATGGGGAGCTGGTGGTGCACATGATGTGACAGGGACACTTATCTGCTCTGCAACAACCACGTTACTGATTGTAATTGCTGGATAGGGCTGGGCACAAATCGTTTTCTTAAGCATTTAATGCTTCATGGGGACTGGTATCAGCCTCTGCCCTGGCCTCCAGAAGGAGTGTTTTAATGGGAAAACCTTTCCTAAGGTCTCCATTCTTACAAACTGATGATCTGCTTTCCCTTCCCACAGCACAGACCTCCTTCCAGAGATGGCACGTGTACCTAGAGCGGGTGGTGGGAGAACTCTCCTTTGAAAGGAGCTTTACTTACTCTGAGAGCAATGAAAGGGGCCTCGGTGCCAAGACCAAGTTTAATCCAAACTTTTCACTTCAGACAGCCTAGGATGGGACTTCTTGGACTCCATTTGTGTCCAGTTAGAAAGTACTTGTAGGAATAAAGATATTTGTGCAAATGGAATAAAAGATTTGGCGTAAGATGGGGTGAGAAAGCGACGCTGGGAAAGGATCCTGAAGCAAGGCAGAACTGCCCTGGGATGAACTGCCCTCGTGGAGAGCCAAGCAAACCTGCTTGAGACCAGGACCGGGGAAAGACAAGAGGGTGGAGAAAATAATTCTATTCTGGCAGTTGGCAAAGCCACTTCCCTTCTGCAAACCCATGAAGGATCCCCTCAGAGCAGTTCTGACCTGCTGCTTCCCCTCGGATCTCAGCGGAGCACAAACCCCCCTCACAACATTCAGCTTCCTCAGCTGCACGAAGTGCTTGTGGTACAAAGGCAGAGTTACAGCCCTGCCTGACAGCTTGTGGTACAAAAATAGTTACAGCCCTGTCTGACAGCTGTGGCCAGCGGTAGGACTAAACTGAAACTTCAAAAAATGTGACCTGCTCATGTAGCTGTTGCTGCGCCGCTGCCCCCCCATCCTGAGAGAGCCCCAAACAAGTGAAAGAAGAGGCACCAAAGAATTATCTGGAGCCAAGGTGGGTCTGGAAGCCCAGCCAGGTGGCTGGGAAGGTCAGGGCCAGGGTCAGGGATGCTGGAAACAACCTGCCCTGCTCTGTGCTCTGCTGCCCTCACTTACTCTGCATCCCTCGGAATTTCCACATGCCGTGCTCTGGTGACACACCCAGCCACACATTTCCACTACCAGTTCTGATCATCTGCCTGGTGACTAATTAATATTTGCTCAGTGCATGGGAGGTCTCAGAAGCAAGGTGCCAGAACAGGGTGAAGGGTGGGGTTTTTTAAGTCATTTTAAGGTGAATTCATCACTTGTACAAGGGAGATGAGCAGAATTCAGGGAAGCTGCAGCTTACAGAGTTCAGCTGAGGTCCCTATACCACATCTGCCCTGTTCCCCCACAGCCTCTGCTCCTGACCAGTCCCTGGAGCCACCCTGGACTCCCCATTCTCAGGGAGGGACAAATGAGACACAAGGGAGCTTGAGACTAACGACTTCAGGTCATTTATGCTGCAAAGCCAGGGTTTTGGTGCACTTAAGGAAGCTGCTGCACCAGCTCACTGGTGGGGTACCTGTAAGTTATATTCCATACAGTTTTTCCCATTATAATTCAATTTCCCATTAACTGGAAGGAAACCAATTCCTGTCTTTGATGCTGCACTTGTATGAAAGTCTGACCTGTATAATTCTGAAATCTGACATGGGAATCCTTTCTCCTTCCCTGTTCTCCTTTCACAGTAGGAAGCAGGAGAAGGAGTGACTGCTCCTACTATTTAATTACCTGGGAGATGCCTGGACACCACAATAAAGGGGGCTGTATGAATAACCACACAGATTAGCTACAACTATCCCAAACACACCATTACATCACTGCATGGTGTCCCAAGAAGGCATTGACCCTCCCAAGACAAACACCCTCAAGAAATTGAGCTTCCAGGTGTATTTTGAAGTAAGAGGCGGGATCCTGATCCCAGTCCTGCAGTGGGTGAGTGCAAAACCTCTTATTTTCATCACCACCTGTGGGCAGCAAAACTCTTGGGGCAACACTAGAAGTTCCTGCACACTAAGACAAGGAAGATCAGAGTGGGCTGTCAGGGAGTGTGGCTGCTGCATCCACTCCAGTCTCTTACCTCAGGGGGATCTTAATAGCCAGGTACCTGTCGATGGCCACCGCCAGCAAGCTGAAAATGGAGCTCTGTGTCAGCACCAGCACAAAGCAGGCGAAGAACAGGCAGCTGTGAAAATCCACCTGGAATCCAATGCTGATGGTGATGGCAAAAGGGATGGCCAACAACCCCACGGCGATATCAGCCACTGCCAGGGACACCAGGAAATAGTTGGTCGCGTTCTTCAAGGTGCTGTTGATGGCCACAGCCCAGCAGACCAGGACGTTGCCAGCGATGGACAGCACGGCGATGATCAGCTCCAGCACGATGTAGGTGGTTTTCACAGTGTCCATGGCGAGAGCCCAGGGCGAGGAGCAGGAGCTGTTCATGAAGGGAAG
>VXBX01010860.1:340429-432663 GCA_013400415.1 Scytalopus superciliaris | reverse complement strand
GGGGAGTGCGCGGCGCGGAGCCATTGGCCGGCACCCCGCGGGACGGGCACGGCGCCCCCGCACCGCCCGCACCCGGACCCGGCCCCCCGCACGCCCCGCTCCCCGCATCCCAGGCTGCCCGCACCCCCAGTCCCGGCTCCCCGCACTCCCCGCATCCCAGGCTGCCCGATCCCCGCACCGCCGGTTCCCCGTCCCCCATACGGGGGTGCCGTCCCGGGGCCGGCAGTGTGCGGCTCCCCGGTGTTTTTGGGCACCCCGAGGACCATTTTGCTAACTGAGGAACAAAAATTTGCCCTCGCTGCCCCCAGACACGAGGGTGCGGATGCTGCTGCAGCCGGCGGGGACACCGGAGTTGCCACACCAAAAAAATCCCCACCAGCAGCGCGCTGACCCAAAGCAGATTTCACAAAAATCCTGACAGCGCTCGGTCTGAGGACGGTTATCGCGCAATGGGACATTTCCTGATGCAAGAAATGGCAAAACACCATGGATTAGCAAATGCTGTTACTCACAGGGCTGAAGTGTTTTGAGTTTTGGTCTAAGGAGCTTAGAAAAAATTTAAATGTGATGCAATCATCAAAGAAAAGGGCTGTTTGCACTTGTGGATCTTTGACCAACAGGGAATATGAAGATAAATATAGTTTAACAACCTCCTACCTTTCCTTCACAGGTTTCATGCTTTATATTGTGTTCACCATCAAAACATAGAGCTGAGGTTGAACTTCACACCAGTGCTGTAGCATCCAGCAGCACTAAATAATCCAGGACAGAAACTGGAAACTGGAAAAAAATCCAAACAATTAAAGAAAATAAACCTTCCTCTAGCAANCCTTTAACAAAGTTGGAAACAAAATCCTGTGGAAGGGAATGCTTTCTGGGGATTCAAAGTTAAAGCACAGTGAAAACACATGGGAAAAGCAGGGTGAAAATGATTCCTGTGGATGCAGTGCAAATGGAAACATTCCTATTGACTAGCAGGGCTTTGGGTCAGACAAATACAAAGGGAAACTCTTAATTTATATTGAACAAAGTAATTTTATGAAGTTGGACATCTCAGGAGCAGGTACGTAAGGCTGACCAGGATGCTGAAGGAAAGCTGTGTCTGGGGTGTATCTAATTTGATGGGGACACACAGAAAGGTCCCTTCAAATGGAAGGATCTGCCCTTTGCCCTTCCACCAACACCTCTGCACTTTGGACCTACAAGCCCTCTGCTGCCACAGAGAAGGACCAATTCTCATGATGGCCCTAAGAGGGAAGCCTGTAACTCCCGTGATTCAAACCTTGGTGTTCCCCAGGACTGCCCTGAAAGGAGCAGCAGAGTTTTGAGGGGAACTCAAGGCTCACAGCCCCCATGTCAGGCTGCTCCCTTGGCACTGGCTGGATCCTGAACTTGTCCACACTGGTTTGGTTTCTTTATTATTTTGGGATGAGTGTAGCTTCCTTCGTGCAGAGCCTGTTATAATCATGCTTGTTACCATCAAACAAGGGTAAACTATCATGGAAAAGCACTTTTCCCCCCAAAGCGATGGATTCACATCAGAGTTTTTACACAGGTTGTGTTCCTGGTGCTGAAACATGTGCCAACAGCCTTCTGCTGCTTTCCTGCACCTCAGCAAAACCAGAATTAACTTTCTGCAGTGGATACATTTTATTACAAAAAGATCTGCTTTTGTGATCATGGAAGTATTTTTTACAGACGGAGCTAAGGGAAATTGTGGTTTATCAAGTCAGACATGGACAGAGAAACCATTATTTCGGGTTCTGATGAATAGGTTGTTTGGGCAAGGTCTCTGTGAGACAAGTAGTAAGGCACTGTGAATATTGTGGATTTTGCATTACACAGAGATTCATGGCTCTGCAGAGCAGCAAAGCCTTTGCCAAGGTCCAGTGGTTTATTCTGGCATTAACTGATGCAACTGAACTCACTCCGAATACAACTTCTGCAAGTGGAGCCAAGACCAAGCGTGCTCAGCTCTCTTGTACCAAACACGGTTAATCCTGCTGGCAGTAAGAGCAGGATAAGCCCATTTCCAGCCAGAGACACCAACCCCGCCCTCCAACTGTGCTCTGAGCCCTCCTTCAGGGTATATGGCATTGCCCACCCTGCCATGAAACACCCACTTGAGCAGGCGCTGTGAAAGCTCTTGGGGCTCGGAGGAGGAGGAATCCATAGGTGAGAGGGTGCACGTTTATGTCCCGGAGTCTGGAAAGGAGCAAGGAAGTCACACAACTACGGAGGTAAATAAGCCCGGAGCCTGCAGCTTGTGGAATCCATTCAAGAACTGGAGTGCAATAATAACATGGCAGCAGGTCACTGGAGCACCGCTGGATGCTCAGATGTCAGACACAGATGAATCACCATTACTATTATTTTCCTGGATTCCGTTTTACTCCAGGGATTTGCCTCTCAACACTCACGTAGGAAACAGCACCAGCCCCGAGCTGCTTCTTTCAAGTGCAAGAAGTGATGTGTCTCTTTTGTTCCGAGCGAAGCAGCTCCCACGTTATGAATGGCGGTGCGGTGGGAGACAGGAGCGGCCCCCGGGGCGGCCACCGGCGCTGGCCCCGGGGCTTGGCAGGAGCCCACCAGGCTCGTACGTGCCGTTCCTTCTGTCGCTGCCGTCCCGGGGGAGCGGAGCGGCCGCTTCGCAGCTCGGGCTCTTCCTGCAGCCTCTCTGATCTCTCCTGTGCGAGGCCCCTGCGCAGCCTCGGCCCCACCGAGGACTTCCCGAGCAGCCTCTGCCTTGACACCTCCGGCACTCCTGGCCCAGCCACAAAGGGCTGGAGAGGAGCCCCACTAACACACATCTCTCCATACACACCCAGCGAGGGGCCCGGACAGCCGCAGGGGCAGGGCTATAAACACAAAGAAAAGCTCCCGAGTCACCGACAGCCAAAACGTTCTTGCTGGTCCCGCAGCCGGATTTGCCATCTCGAGCACTCCTGAGACAGCAGCAACCCTGACAGCCTTTGTTCCTCTCTGAGCCCGCTGAGTTAAAGAACAAGCACTGACATGGGAGTGTCTGCTGCAAAGGGACACAGACATCTCCTGGACATCAAAAATAGCGGGTAAAAAAGGTGAATGCCAGACAAAAAGTGAATCTGTCTTGCTGCTACAGGCACATCCCTCATGTTGGCTGTGGCCACCCTGCAACGATGTGTGAACCCTCTTCCAAAGTGGTGCTGCCAGTGACAGGCTCAACTACACACAGTCTGCCCGAGTGAGCTGAAGGGAACAAACTTTGTGGGGTAACTTGGTTATTCAGGCAGTGACACAAATACTCAACCCTGCACATTTACTGCCCTCATGGCCATGCTGAGCAGTAGCACGTCAAAGGCTCCAGATGAGCTCTGAATTAAATGATGAATGCCCAAAGGTGAGGTTTGTAGCTCTGTGGCTGTAGCCATTTTGCTGGAAGAGACTGGGAAAGGAAAGCAGACAGTGAAATTCCAGGGAAAGATTTTTCCATACTGGAGATTTCAGTCATTCTGCAAAACCCTTGGAAAACAAAACAGAAAAATTACAGTAAGCTCGTAAACTGGAGATGACCAAACTTGGATTTTCCATGTCCCCGAGTCACTGCCAGATAATAAGTGTATATTATCCTGGAATCTTAAACTGATGTTTGAATTATCTGCAAGAACTCATCTTGTAACAATGCAGGTGTGTGAATTCTTTATAAATTGTTTCATTAGAAAACACAGAAGTCACCACAAGATTGAAAAAAATAAACCATAAACAGTGGTGAAATTAAAAAGGAAGGATTTTGGCCAAGAGGAGCCCAGGGTATGAGAACATAATTTTGAAGAAATTTTTCATTTATCTCCGTGTTTGATTTTAGGTACTAACCAGGTTCTGTGATGAAAAGCCAAGTCCCTCTCCCAGCAGGGTTCATAAAGGAAAGCTGCTGCTGCAGCCCCGCAGTGCTGAGCCCTCGCTGCAAGGTCTCCCAGCAAGGACCGGGCCCAGCGTCTCCTTCATGTCGGGGCTGGTACGGCCAATTCCCCCGGAAAATCAATAGGAAGTGTTGTGTTTCCAGGCCAACATCAGCAGGGAAAGCCCCGGTGAAGCTGGACAGGCAGTGATGCCCTTTGCAATTCAAACAACCTTCGATGGCTTCATCACTTCGTTCACAGCTGAGCTGCCTCCTGGGCAGAACCTTCACAACTTCATACCCTCAGAAACACAGCCTGCTTAGTGCCCTCTCCACTCCCAATCAACACTTCACAGAAACAAGAAGTGATTCTGCTCCCTGCCAAACCCTGACGGTAGGGAAACGTGCTCTTAAGCCCCTTAAACCACTCTGCTTTATGCAGAGATGTGACATTTGGAGCTCCAAATGACTACTATGAGACGACTTCAACTGGTGCAACACAACTTCTCTGACTAGAGAATTGTGCTCAGATTCTAGAGAAAAGTGAGACTTAATTCTGATACTTCAGCCTGCTTTCTCTGTGCAAGATGTGATCATGGTTTATAAGTTATTACTATTACTGTGCTTACCTGCAGCTGTCAGGGGACAGCCACAGCACGGAGAGAAACCTGTGGTGTCCTGGGTCCCAGCCAGAGCTCTGAAAAGCACCCCTGACGTCTGACAGCCAGGCTCCTTTCACAGGCAGGGCCATGCAGGTCACTCAGGGGTTAAAGAGCAGCTTAGCTGTGGTGAAGGGAAACTGCAGAATACACACAAAAATTCAAATCAGCCAATGCAGAGGCAGGACGAGCCTTCCTGTCCACAGGCAGCTGCCAGCAAATACTGAATTTGCACTCGAAACCTGTTTGAACCCCAATGTCGTTATTACACAGCTCCTACTGAATTGCTGCAGCACAGAAACGAGATTTTTGTTTTGTCCAGGCTCCCCAAATACTGGCAAAAGCAAACTCAGTGCTGTTAATGCCCAAGAACTTGGTTCATGTGGTTTCCATCCTCGCAAGACTCTGTTAGAAACCCTCCTAGCTCAGTTGCTCTGAAAGCAATGTCTAACCACAGCTGAAGGGAAGAACCTGGCCTGCACTATCCCACTGCACATTATTTATTAATATTACTAACCCCTCTGCAAGCTTCAGACAGAACTCTCCCTTCCCAGAACAGCTCTCCAGGGCCCTGGCAGTGCAATTGCTCTCCAGGGCTGAGCTGTGCAGAGATTATTTTCAATGCTGTGCCATTCAGACATGTTGAGTCGTCTGAACACTTGAGCAAGAGGCTTTCACTATAACTGCCCTCACTGTAGTTTTGATTTGGGCAAGGACAATAACAGATGTTTTATAACTGAAAAAAACAAGTAGAGTCATGGTTGCAGCCTCTCTTCCCAGGAGCCTGATCCTGTTGGGAGAATGTTGGGAATGTCATGACAAATCACTCACCTGAGGAGCTCCTTCACCTCCATGGTTAGAGCATGGGAGTGGCTTACTGTGAGAAAGGATGAGCAGACTGAGAAGACAAAAGTTACAGCACATCAAGGTGGAACAAGGGTTTGAACTGCTGTACCTTCTTTTTTAAAGCAAGAGAAGTGGTAACAGAGCTTTGCACAGAAGGTGTGCAGCTGTCTGCAAAGCAGGTTAGGAAAAGCACTGGCTCCCATGTTAATTCTCTTAATCCTGTTACTTTCTCTTTAACCAGCTTAACCTCTTGCTGTGTGGGTAAGGACGAAGCCTCAGTTATTGCTGTGTACTTAAGAAAGGACAGCAGTTCACTTTCTGCATATATGAATAATGTTTACCCACACTGGCATTTTACAGCTTCATTTTCTCCCTGCTCTGCTCAATAAACCCACTGATTGCCCCCATCATCTGACTGTCATCATTCCTAGGTGACATCTACTCCAGGGTCCTGCTACCCAGAGCTTGTGCCTGTAGTTTTCCAGCACTGAATTCTGAAATACTCTTACCTGTGAGACTTCAGCCTCCTGGTTCTGACTTTTGCAGCCTGTCAAGTTTCCATCTGGAAGACTCTTCATTCTACTCATATTGCTTATGCTTCTCTATCATCTATTATGGCTTCTCTCTCTCACCAGTCAGGAAGGAATTATTCTTTCCATGCCAATCCATGTTCTCTCAGCATCAGGAGTCACTTGGCACTAAAAGCACATTGAGCCCCAAAGCAACCCTCAATATTGTCATCTCACCCCATCTAAAACCACCCACAAATCATCCCTGGAATACACTGGCCTCAAATTTCATTTTCAGTCTCTTACTTAACCACTTGCAAACATATCCATGGATATATCCACTGGTGATGTTCAGAGAATCCAGTTTTCCCCAACAAATAAATCAAAGGGTCAGGAGTGTATTCTGCAAAGAGTGGAGACAGCAGAGCCTGTGAGCATCATTTAATGTCTAGCATTAAAAATCCAGAGCTGAAACACAATGCTTAGGTGGGGAAAGGCAAAGTAGTTTGGATTATGCAAATAAGAACTTTTTCCCATAGGGTTTCACCTCCACAGCTGGACACAAAGATACCTGAGAGGCTTGAAGAGATTTAAATGTCCATGTCTCTTATCATCTTGTTTGCTTTGCTGACTCAGCCATTTGATTGTTCTGGTATTGCCCCCACATTCCCGACATTAAAGCAGCCTCTGTGAAAGCGTTCTGGAATCTGATCCCAGCACCTCAGAGCTCTGTCCCAAGGCAGGCTGGTGGCTGGAGCACGGCCTGCAGGGGGCTGCACGCTGGTCACTGCCACGAAATCCCCTGGCATTTCAGCCCCTCGGCTCTGCAGCAGCAGAGGGATGGGTCCCTTTCTGTCAGTGCACTCTCTGCACCCTGTGATGTCCTGCTGCTGCTACCAGGGAGCCGGAACTCTGTGAGCTGGAATTCATCTCGCCTCTTCACTGACTGGTGACTCATTTTTACACTTTCTCCAGTCCCAAGTCCTTTCTTCTTTGATAACTCTTTCCTAATCCTCTAGTCCTTTAAGAGCCCCCGGTGCAGACACACACTGGTCTCTTCTGTGTGCTTTTCTTCCTTTGCCCTTGGATGATTTCCTACTCTTTCCTCAGCACTACTTATTTCAGAAACTGAGAGATCTCCTGCACCCCTTTATCCCCCAAACAATCTTCTGAAAGCCATCCAAATGCAGCCAAATAAAAAAATGGAACTTCATGTATTTATGAAAAGAAGATTCTGAGCAAATTTTCTTTGCTACCAGCGTAGGAGAATCAGTGAACCATGGATATCTTTAAAACTCTCCGGGGAGTTCTGCTTTCCAGCAGAGTGCACAAGAACCTGTTCAGACTCAGAGAATCCCAGAATGGTTTGGGTTGGAAGGGACCTTAAAGATCATCCAGTTCTGATCCTTTGCCCTGGGCAGGGACACCTTCCACTAGTCCAGGTTACTCAGGGCCCTATTCAAACTGACCTTGAACACTGCCAGGGATGGGAGATATTTTGAATTTTGTGTTGTATGTAGATAATCGAAACATTACAATGAACATCAGAAACAGAAAAAGATTTATTAGAAATATTACACAGATTTTTGCATCATACATTTTAATAATGTTAATATTTAAATATTAGCATGTCCAAATCTGGCAATGCCTAGTATGTACATTCTAATGTGCTCTTTGTATAAATTAGGTTACGATGCAACATCTGTACCCAATAGGGAAAGCTAAAACTGTCAGAGGTGATGATCCCCCGTGACAGACTCAAGCCTGGACCAACAGTCAATAAAAACATGGTGTCCAGCACTGCCCAGTGGGACCTGGCACACGTGCAAGTCAAAAAAGTAGAGACCATCAGTTGAGAGAAAAGTGTTAACTGCAGTGCAGTGAGAGCTGGTTCCACACCACAGGGTGAGCTGGGGAGGTGGCACTGGAGTTGGCACAAACCAACAGCTGAGCATAGTACAAGTTATTGCTGGGTTTAAAAACCTCTGAATGCTCCATGCCCTGAGTCTTTTTAGGCAAAAGCCCTCTTCTGACAGGAAAATGCATAATCTCATCCCATAGAGACCCTGCCTGTGATCAGGTGCACAAGGCTCAGCTTTGCCAAGAGCTGGCCCTGCCGTGTCCCTCCCGCTGGAATACTCGGTATGCCCAGCACAGCAGGATGAGGGAGGTATGAACAAACAAGCCCAGGCCATGTGGTCATTGCCAGGGAAGGGGGAAAGTCAGGGAAGCAAAAAGGTAGATTTTGAAGAGTTCCAGGTCAGGATCAAACAAAGAAGAACCAAACATTCTGCCTCCATGCACTTACGTGGTTTGGACAGAAAGCTCACACATAACTGGTTGAACACACAGAACAAGATAAACCATGGAGAAAACCTGTAAAAAGCAACTTCAAATGACAAAAAGAAAACTGCCAAAACTCAAAGAGGATGTGCACAAGTCAAAAATTCCTCTGCTTAGCATGGCTGCCTTGCTGCAGCACAGGAAGAACTGGGAAATCTTTGTCCCCTTTGCATTTCCATGACTGTCACAGGCACGGGAAGGGGAACCCAGCAAAGGCAGCTGTGCTGTCTCCTCTCCTCATCTCCAGAGATCCACCCCAGGCTGCACTCTCAGGAGAAATGTCCCTCAGGCTGACAGTCCCTATGGACTCTCTGATGTCCTCTGCTGTCCACAAAGGTGTGCCTGTCCCACGTTCTCTGCTCCTCACACGCTGGACTTCACTCTACTCAGTCTCCCATGTACTTTCTGAAACAGCTCTTCAGCCTTTCTAGAAAACCTTCTCAGAGGGCTGACTCTGGGCTGGCTCCTCCACACCTCTGTACCTTCCCAAGCCATGAAACAATTTGTACCTTCTGTGTCTCACCCCAAATTCCAGGAGCCAGATAGTACACTTCTCACACTTCAATCTCCTTTCCTCTCTAACAGCTACAGTACAACAGTCACACACTGCAATATCCCTCCATGGAACGGCACTGAAATCCCCATCCTAACCATTCTTCTCATGTGCTCATCCAAAATCAGCTCTTTGGTTCCCAAGCACACCCCCAGTGTGTGCAGGTGCCCACGAGTGAGGGTGTATTCAGGGAGCATACGGTGACATGGGAGGAGATTCCATCTGCCTGCACCAGGGAGGATCCACTACTCCTCAGAGGCAAAGTCAGAAAGGATTCAGGCAGTTTAGGCAAACTTACTGCTCCAACAGTATCCGTGCTGCTTAACACCATCCATGTCATTCCATCGTGTGTTCCATTCCAGGACATCTTCAGAGGATTCTCAAAACTTCTATAAAGACTGTCCATAGCTTACCTTAACTAAAGTCCCTAACCTTTAAAGGCAGCTTGGAGTTTAATTTTGCATTTCAAATTCGAGATGTCTTACAAAGGCCTGTAGATTCTGAAAATCAGGCCAGTCTGCAGCATCTTGAACAAATTTAAGTTCACTGAAATTTTAAGGCATCATGAAAAAACAACAGTAATTTGTGAAAATCCAGGATGAGAAGTGTAATTTTTCAGGGTTCAAAGGGAAGAAAAATACACAATATTAACAGAAAAATTATCAAATAAACAATATTCTTCGTCTCAAAAAATAATCTGGAAATTCACCTCTCAATCTCAAAGTACCAGGTTTTCAAACTGAGAGCATGTGCAGGTTTGAGGACTGAAAAGCAATATTGAGCAAAAGGTGAAACTGAGTATCTTTTTCCCTACTACAGCTCTGTGCTCCAGCTCCTGGAGAAGTAAAACATTTTAAGAATATACCACTAGAACTGGGTAGAATGAGCGTTTGGTCTCTGCTCCTGGGGAGCATGGGAGCATAAACTGTAGAGAGATGACAGAAACACTGCCCTGCACAAATCACTGGGGAAAATCCCAGAGCTGCTCCATCCCCCCGAGCGGTCTGTGAGTCGGGGTGAGCCCTGGGGACACGGGGCAGTGCCCGGACAGGAGCCACAGGGACACACTGGCAGGGCCCCCAGGGTTAGCAGTGCCCTTCTGCTCACATCCAGCAGAGCCCCTGACTTGGAATCGCTTACCCAGTGCTGGGAATTCAAACAGCTTTTCTCATCCCTGCAAGTGCCCAATCCACAGCCCACTGAGGAATATGGAATTTTCTGTGCTGACTTCACTGCAGCTTTGAACTGCAGCCTGCTGGAGAGAAATGGGATTCCTGCCAAGGGACACCTCCAGGGAAAAGAGCTGCTGCATCCACGAGGCAGTGGAGCTCTGCAGTGTAACTGCCTGGCTGAAGGAACTCTGCTTAGCAGAGTTTTCCCTTCCATCTTTTTATCCCATAAGGGGAGAGCTGCACCCGAGGACACAGAGCAGCTCATCCCGGGCTCTCTAGGGATGGCAGAGTGTGTGCTGAGAAATCCTGGAGAGTTAATTCCATCTGGAAAGCACTCCCTTGCAAGGAACTAACTCTGGCCAGCATTCACAACTGCTTTCTCACAGCACAGGATGACTCTAAGTGCGTGTGTGCCACTGTCCCTTCTTATCACACAGGCTCTCAAAGGACTGCAATCAGACTTTCCCAGGGCGATGGATTAGAATAAATGTCAGACCAAAACTAAGAGCAAGTGATGCTTTCCTCCTTCTGTGGAACAGGCACACATGTCCTTTCTGTTCAGTACACTCACTGGCCTTGGGCTCTATCATAATCTATCCCTTAATCTGAGAAAACCAAAGTCTGAAATAGGTTGTTTACTAATTAAATAGTACTAAAAAATAAAATCAAACCACAAAGCACTGCAGGGAAACCAGAGGCTGAGATCAGCCACCTGCAAAGCCCCAGAAAACCCAAACCCAAGTTTCTTCTGTGAAATCTCATTTCTCTTTCATGAGCCTTTTTTCAGGAGTTAGGAGCAGTGAGCTACAGTATTTTTTGTAAGAGAGAAACAATGCCTAGCTCCCTAGGACTGGTCACAGGGTTAAACACAGTAACTAAACACCAACTTTCTCCTACCAGCATAACCTGGAGCAGCCAGGCATCCTCCTACCAGATCCTGCACACGGATGCTCTCCCAGACCTGCTCCCAGACCAAATCAACAGCCTGTCTGATCCTGTCATCCCTGCAGACAAACAGAAAAAGTAACTTCACGAGGTGAAATAAGAGAGAGAGTAATGGAAAGCTAACAGGATCTTGCAGACACTTTGCTAACAGTATTACTGAGGTGGAAAAGCCACCCTCTGGCGCCTTGTTTCTCTGACAGAGATGGGTTCCAGTTACATTCTTTGTAATTTGTGAAGTTGCAGCTTCCGTTGGTACTAATATATTGCTGTGTTCATTTACAGGGTAACATCACTTCCAAGCATGAAACAGTGCCCTGTGGACTGTATTTTACTGGACAGGGCACAGGCTGTCTCTAGATTCATGACTCTATGCAGCAATTACATATCTGTGCTGACTAGACAGGAGCAACATGGAAGAAAGAAGCGACTCCACTCAATCCACAAAAAATGTGAACTACTGAGATGTTGCTGTATTGCTCAGGGTCATCACCCGATTACTGGCACCTTCCAACCTAAAGCTATTAAACTGCATTTGCAACATTCCTGTGATAACTGTGCCTGCACAGTCAGCTGGGAAGCCAAGCTCTGGCTTTCTGGAGTAATCAAGTAATGAAGTTGTCTGAATAAATCTATTTTTCCTCAGAGATTACTTCTGTTTGAGATGAAATGAAGCCCCAGCACCTAACAGGATCCTTGGGGGTTCTTTCACTAACTGGTGATGGAACAGAGGGTGGTTCCGAGTTACAAATGGTGCTGTTATCATCTTGCTGGTTATGCTGTGAGGATCAAACTAGTGCAGTTATTGGGTGAGATGTTAAGGTTCTACAAGCTTAGTGCATCTCTCATGGTGTTTTAGAAAATATATGAAGGCAAGAAAATAACATGTATTTGGGATGAGTTAAGCATGTTTTAGCAAGAAGAGCATTTTTGTGAGCTACTGTGTTAATATCAATCTCCCAGCCTTCCTTGAGTGCCAGCATAGTCCACATTGACTTAGAACTTCATCTTGTAGCAGGTCTCCTGTCGAGGCAAACATTGTTAGCCCAAGGGATCCTCTCCAGAAATATCCCACGTGTGCTCGGAAATGCAAAAAAATTTCCACGTGGGAATAAAATTACAGATGAATTTGGCTCGTAAAGATGGACAACAGATATTTATTTGGTTGCAGTCCCAGATGTAATCAGTGATGGGAGAGCTTGCTTTCAAACTAAGAGCTTAGGCTGTCGTGGAAGAGGAGCAAGCAGGTTTGTAAAGTGATCGAGTGCATCTGTAGCATTCTTTGTTCTCTTCCCCACTCGTGTCCCCCTCTCGCTCCGCACCTCAGGTCTCAAAGTACTTGTAAATCTGGGCCACGTACTGCATGACGCTCTGCCAGTCCGGCCGGTCCGTGTGCATCATCTCGCTGAGCTCCTGCACGGGACACAGCACAAAACCCAGTCAGGCACCACCGCGGGCCCTCCGAGCAGCTGAGGCCACCAGCGCTTCTGCTCCCCCTGCAGAGCTGCTTAAAGCCACACCCAGGGGGCTGAGGGAGTGACCAGCTGGCCACGTGCAACTCCGAAACGGGTTAAACAGCCACGTCCAGCCTACAGTCTGAAAGGACTTCTTCCATCTGCTTCTTTGCATGTCTTGGTTTCTGTACTCAGCTCATGAACCCCGTAGTATTTTCCCCTTCGTATTAAGCTTATCTCGCCCTTGTCATATTGTTGATTTTGGAAAAGCCTTTTTGAATGGTTTAAAAACCAAATTATCTTTCTGTTTCTTCAAACACAAAACCAAAAGGAAACAAAATGCTCTAGCAGGCAAGTCTGTCCATGAAAACATGAATAATCTGGAGCTGGTATCCAAGAGGTGAATATAATCAACACCCTCTTTTCAATTCTAGATAACCTTCAGAAGTTACTTCAAATTACATTAATTCTGTGATTCTACTAATTTGTTCTGGAATTTTTCCTAACACCACAAACTTTCAGATGGTGGTGCAGCCTTCTCCAGCACCATGAGAACACTGCCAGTGCAAGGGCACTGACTGGCCACGAGGCAACAAAGGCACTGGAATGGTGTAGGAAGCAAATCCTCCCTTGCTAAAAGAAGGTTACTCACCAGACTGGGTTTGATGCCCACACTTTCAGCAGCTTGAAATGCTAACAGCAGATTTCTCTTCTGTAAAAACAGAAGTTCAAAAGGATTAACACCAAGGCATGATTCCTGAACCCTTCCCTGCATCTGGTTCATCAGTAAATTTAAATGAGCAGGTGTATTTGAAAACTCTAAACCACTAGATTCCATACTTGCACACAGACTGTTTTTTGGATTAGTATGGTACACTCACCAGTTCTTTTGAGTAGCTCATCTACCTTTGCCTAAGCTACAGCCCTCTGTTTCTGACAAACAGGCTCTTGTGAAACTGATTACAACTTGGAAAAAACCCCACTGAGCTCCTGACTTTATTATGAGTGAAAGGTTTCTGCAGAGGTGTTAACTAAAATAAGGCATTCCTTTATACAGTAATAGACACTGACTGAGGTAAATCCAGGTTCCTCCTCTTTGTGAGGATCCAGACTACTGACCTAGCAGGTGTAATCTGTGCTGCTACCTCAGGACTCCAGAAATGCTTCAGCCTTCCAAAAGGGATGCTGCCTTACCCACAGCACTTGCTGGATTCAGCCAGCTTCTCACTGACTCTTTATCCAGCAGTCCCTGCATTTCCCTCTGGGAATTCACTGTGGTTTCCTTCCCTTTTTCATCCATTCCATTCACTGTGAATTCTGCAAATGGTGCAGGAGCAGGTACAACACAACTTACCTTATCCTGGCTGTTGAGCTCCTGGTAAGGAATATGTGCAGGCAAATACGTGTGCAGGAGGGCACAGAAGGCCAGCCCATCACTCCAGCTGCTGCTGAAGTTGGTAATATCAATATTCTGTAAGACAAAGCATGAACCCTCCCTGAACAGTGCTACACAACACAAAAGTCATCCCCAAACAATAGTTTTTAATTAAGTCATGGAACTAAAACCCCAGAGCTGACCTAGAAAAATCTGTAGTGACACTCCCACCACTGCCAGCTCAAAAAGGAGGGAGGTGAAAAAGAAACAGTCTAATATAGCTGGGAGTTTCAATGGTAAAAAACCCACTTTCCTTCCCCTTGTTGCCAGACAGTGGGATTGTTCTTTGCCAGGCACAGAACTCACTACAAGGGTGCACAGAGGAAGCCCAGTGTCCCTGCTCATGAGAGCTGAGGTCCAGAACGTGCTGTGTTCAACATGGGGATTACAGTGATGACAAACAGCAAACGGTGTTTCAAAAAGTCAGCCCATCTGTAGAGAAGTCCTTTAAATTACAAAGGCTTCCAGGGGTACAGAGTGCACTTGTGGCTCTTCACAGGGACTCTCTCAAGAGGCACAGCTGTTCTTAAACCAGGCTCGTGGCCCAGTTCTGCTCCTGTGAACAAGGTGACCTTTCTGATACTCCTGTGGGCACTGCCTGGCCACACCAGCACACTGAAGAATTCTCATGGCTAAGTTTTGCTGCTGGAATAGCAGCTGCAGTTCCAAATGCCAGCTAAAAACAAACCAGTGGACTGACAGAGCTGCTGGAGAGGGGAGGGAGGCTCCAGGACACCGCCCCATCTCTCACACTGTGGCAGCTGTGGAACATCCCTCCAATGGCTCTTGCCAGCCACATCTTCCTGTGTGCTCAACTTCAATTCACACAACCTGCCACTTCACTTTGCTTTACCTATTTTGTGGTTTCTTTCAAGATTCCCCAGAAGACCAGGCTTTTACTGCATCTCTTGTACAATAGCTAATGCAGACACACTAAAACTCAGACAGGAATTGTTTCAGCACATGCTCTTTGCTTTCAGTGATTAGTTGTCCAACCTGGACTTTGGCCAGTCAGACAGGATTTCGAATTAGTAATAAATGCCCATAACCAAACACGACTCAAATTGAAGCAGTACAGAGTATTTCAGATTAAAATATTCTGGCTGTAATAAATCTACAAATCTAATGAGCTCAGCAAACAGCTGACACCACTGCACTGCACCAGCCAGCCCACTGCACTGGGCCCTACTAACACCTGTCAGTGGAGATGGAAGAGAAGCGAGGCACTGGCTGAACATCATCATCAGAAAAAACCAACTCTGCTCTGAAAGCTGCCTTGGCTTTGCCTACTCCATAAGGTCACACCACGGAAGTCCAACTTTGTGTACGTGGAATTGGCAAAGCTGGATTCCTCTGCTTTCCTGAAGTTTCAGCCAAACAAGCCCCTTTCTATTTATCAATCTGCAGTTAGTGGGAAAGGACTGACTGCCAAGTTACAGAAGTGTTTTTACTGAGGCCAGTATGTTTTATCAGCAAATAGCCTATCATCAAATGCCAATATTCTCATTTTATATTGTACGACAGAAATGGAAAATGGAGGTTGTTCCTCCCCTTTGCCAAAGGCCATGGAAACAGAACAAACAGAGCCTTAGTTGAGCAACAGGACTAGACAAAAAGGCAAGTCTTGTTTGTGTGGGAACATTATATCTATCCTCATTTTCATGATGCTGTTATGAGACACGTGAGATCCAAAGCTGCCCCTTCCTACAGTATTTCACTATCTCAGCATCAGTTTGATAATTTTACTCAACTTTGTAGTTTTGCCATACTTAAAAACAATAACAATCTCACAATCTGACTGCCATCTAACAATATCTAAAGACAAGAAGCACTAATGTCCACTGCTATCAGAACTAGGTTCAAAAAGCCTCACATCCCCAACAGCATTGTCCAGCCAGTCATCTCCAGTCACTCTTGGATCCAAGTCTTACAAACAAGCAAAAGTTCAAGAATGGGGTTCTGCTGACCATATTTAAACCACAGATGAAATCTACTGCAACGTGGCATGCCATGATCAACAGAGAAAGCTAACTCAAAGCTGAATTTTTGTCCTAACTGCAAACCCAAAACAAAATGTTCAAAGATTCAGGTCAACTGTTCAGTTAATAGTGCAAGAACAAACGCTTAGACATACTCAAAACCACTTAGTTCCATTTTTACCTCCAACAAGCATCAATGAACTTTGGTTATTTTCCTCTAAGCAAATGCATTTCCACTTCATACATGGTATAAACCCTGCTGTGGCATTTCATCTTGGCTTCTGTGTTAACTAGTTTTGCATTTGGGATATAAGGACATGGTAAATGGAAAGTGATCTGTGTTTTGCTACACTGCAGCTTTATTTGTAATACCTCCCCACTACACCACACCAAAGGGAATTAAGTCAAAATAGAGACACTCTGATTTCTCGGAAGATCTCTGGCTCCCCTGAAGCCATTTAAAAAAAAAAGGAAAACAATTTAGGGAATGAACACCTCGGAAACTATTCACTTCTCTTGATTATTTTGGCAGCAGACCCCGTCTCAGTCCTTCTGCCACACCTCTATTCCTCAACACACAGCCCGTGAGGACGTGGGAGCTGTTTGTGCTGATGCTGGTTGTGCAGTTGCACACTGCAGGATGGAGTTTGGTGATTTCTGTCCCCCAGTGTGTTTACAGCAGAGCCCCCACCCCAGGGGCTGAGGAACTGCACATGGCCTGTCAGGAGACCCTGGGAGGTAACCTAGAGAGGATGGAACCACTGAGGAGGAAGATGCAGAATGAGCACAGGGAGCAGTAAGAAAATGGAATAGGGGCTGCACATCAAACTGAGCCTTAGTGCTCACCAGGCAGCATGAACAATTTGCCACTGTATCATCACAGTACATCTCGTGGTGTCTCCAGCACACCAGCAGTGCATCCACCCTCTGAATTTAGACACCTGCAGTGCCACATGTCAGTGGCAACAGTGCATTCTCTTCAAATGAGAGCCCATCACTGAGCTACTACACATACACTGGGAATATTAAGAGACTGGGATCTGAAAGCACAGCTATCAAAGTAGCAGGTATGGTTTGTTTCTGTGAACATTAAAGTACCTGACATCAAGCAAAACTAAAAATAAAACCCAGGCAATGTTATTTAGAGAGCAACTGTATTATCTATGATATTAGTGGTAGGCCAAGTCTAGAGGAGGCTCAACACCTGCAAGTGATTAACCTGAGCCCCCTGCCCTGGGACCTTTGCTGGCAGGTTACAGAGTGCTGGGACAGCCACGGTAAAGGCACACTGGGAAACCTGTGGGATCTGCTCTCACTGAAAACAACTCCTTGTTTATCTGAGGAAAGAAACACCACCCCATTAGATTTCACTCCTTTTCTGACTCCGAGCAAAAAGCAACAATGACATCATATGCTCCTCATTACCGTCTGAGCATGTTAAAATACTGATACAAGAGATTCCCACTATGCAGATGTTACTGTGCTCTCTGAGTCGGAATTTTGTCTCCAAGACCCAGAATTATCAATTACAGACATGAATCAGCTTGAAGGTAGCCTGGAACTCTGTGGAAGAAACCCTGCAATAAATACAACCTAAGCATCACTCTTCCCACCCACCCCTCAGCACCAGACATACCTTCCTGCCTCTCCCAAGGCACTGGCATGGAATGGCACACCAGGAACATGCCAAAAAGGCTGATTATGGAGGTTCAACCCATACAGAATATAAACTTAAATACTGAGACAGAACAGGTTAAAATAAACATATTGAGTAAGTCACAGGGAATTGCCTTGTTTTTAATAGCAGGTCTTCCTTAAGTGGCTCAGCCTTCTGCCATCCCTCCAGCTCATCCCTACCAGACACCCACATCTCACAGACCAAGTCTTGAACAGCTCAGTTTCTTTACCTGGTTATATTTGAACACACATGGCTGCACAGGAACCCCCCTTTCATGAGCCACAACTCTGTACATCTGAACTCCGACCTTTCTAATGTAAAATGGATCAAGGTACTTTGAAAGGCAACTTCTAAAGATGACCTGATACTACCCATCTTTAACAACTGCCAATCTAATTTGATTTATTACACCCTAATTGGTTGGGGCCATGTTAGCAGGACTCAGACAAAGAAGTTCTAGCAAAGGAAGCACACAAGCTTCAGGCTCTGAGTAAGCAAGTTCCAAACATTTCCTAAGAAGCAACATGAGTGAAGAATGGGTCCTTTTAGCATGACCAATCTTCTGAGCAAGCAGAACACTCCAGTTCATCAGAAATGCTCCAGCAAAGATACGAAACATCTAGGCAATCTACTGGAAATATGGGTGAATGAGAAGTGTGGTCAGGTTCAGTTAACACGGATGAAAGGCATGAATGCCTGAAATTAAAGGCTGCCTGGATTCTTCTGTAATTACAGGGTGCACCCAGATGACTTGGACAATTGCACACAGCTATTTTCAATGGGTAGCTGCAAGTCTAAAGTGATTTACATATCACATTTAGACAATCTACTACCAGGAACCTTTCTGAATTCTCTTACAAATCTTCTTCTGTTATATATACACAATAAAGTAATGCCTTTTGATAAAACGAAATAAAATCCAAAATAACTTGTGGAACAGCAATACTGTGTATTGTATAGAGATTAGGTGGGTAGCCAAGACTGGGAAAGAAGCCAAATGACCTTCTATCCTCCAGGCTGTATTAATATCCCTGGTTCAAACAGTTCAGGCAACTGCAGTCTCCATAAGAATTGTTTTAATGTTTCTCTGAAACTTTGTGTCCCATAATCCATATTTCCAACACTTCTCCCAGCATGTCAGTCAGCCATGCATCTTATTGCTGGCTACACATATATGAAACAACAGAGCTCAGACAACAAAATGCTCTGTGAAGATGCTGTTAAATCATGTAATAACAGCACTGTGAACTGATAAGGAACTGGTGCCAGCTCTTTAAAAGTTCTCCCATTTACTACATGTCTTTTTATAAAGAATCCCCACTTCCCATCACATTCCTAGGTTCTCTTTGCTCCACTTCAGTTGCTTCAGTGTGAATTAATAAGCCCTTTAGCAAACACAAGACATGGTTTATGACTATAATGTCTCTGGGTCACTTCAGAGATGAAGTAATGGTGACAAAAGACATTTATCAGGTGTGACTACTACTCCTGTAATTTACACCACTGTCACATTCTGTGAGAGGGCAAAACAAGTGCTAGTTCTGTCTGGAGAGGGAGGAGTGGATCACATAGCAAGACCAGGGACTATCGAGTTCTCCCTGCTGTAATAATTCCATTAGATATTGATGAGTTCTTAGTTCTGCTCTGCACCTCTCTTCAGTCTAAACTCCCCTAGTTATGCTCACTTGCTGAAAGCCAACTCCCTGCTTGCCACACAACTAACACTGCCCTCAGCTTTCTCACCACTGGTGAGTGCCACAGAGAAGAAACAGGCTGGGCTGTGCTCCCTCATCCCCAGGGCTGCAGGAGTGAAGATGCAGCAGCACAGCTTCAAGGACCACACAGATACTCTGGGGAAGGGGGGAGGCACAGAGGGGGAGGAATGAGCTCCACTCTGTGTCCAAGACAGCAGCACAGCTACTTCCTGCCTGGAGCCCTGGTGCAGAATTGCTAATGACCACACTGGCTGCTCCCACAGCTCTTTCTAATTATCTGTATTGAGAGTTCAGAGATTAGGCATGTCCTGGAATTCCTGGGCAGAGGAGCAGGCTGGAGACTGCAGCAGGCTCACGGTGAAGGATGGAAACAAGGTGGACAGGGGTCCCAGAAACAAAGGTCAGGGATGGACCAGGCAGCAGGGCTCAGCTGTCTCCCAGTTACACTCAGAGGCTGGAGCTGTTCCAGCTGGTGCCCAATCAATTCAGTGTTTTCCCTGATTGTGGGTGCATCCAGGCAACACAAGGAAAGCGTCTTGGACTTTGGGATGGACAGAATGTAAATGCTATTTTTAAAATTACCCAGCAGGATAGAAAGTTATGCATGAGAGAGCTGCATGGGCGTCTATTTTATCCCTCCAATCAAGAGACTTGTATTTGTTTACAGGATAAAGCCCTTTATGTGAAAAAAGGTTGGCTCCACTTATTTGGCTACACTGGACAAGCCCGTTCAGGCACTGGCATCACTGGGAACGGGCTTTGCACATTGGCAATCGACCTGATTATCCCCAACGTGCCATCATTGGGCTGTTGCATTTACTTTCCAGACCCAAGCCCTGGGTCCAGCTCGTACATACAGAGAAACTGCATGCACACACTGAGCTGGAAGTATTTTCACTTAGTAAAAGAAAACATTTATTCTGGAAAGAGAAACAAAAAAGTGACTATCTTGAAAATTTCAGCCTGTATTTTCATGAACTAAAACACTTTCAAGATTGCCGTTTTTATCAGAGCATCTTTGCAAATATTAATAAACTTATCACAATCCAATTATACGATTCTGTGATCTGTATTTTAACTGCTGGCAAAAACAAGGCAATGCTATAATGTGAGACAACCAAGGTCACTAAGATGGTCCACTGTACACTTGGAAACAAAATTCCTGACCAATATATTGTTGATTTTTATTTAAAAACAGGATCATCCCTAGTGTCTCAGCAGCTATTACCAAAACTACTTTCAGCTTTTGTATCAAAAGGAAAAGTCAACATCCTCCTCTTCGATTAGAAAAACACAAAGAGAGACAGGAATTTCACCCATTTCTCAGAAACTCACAGAATATGCTAATAACCTCCTGGGAAAACCCCACTCCTCACATATCCTACTTCTAAATGTCAAACTGCAACAGGTGCTGCGGACACGGAGCCCAGAGAGAAGGGCTGTGCTGCTGTGGGACGTCAGGGACGTGTCGCTGTGCGAGTGCTGAACCTCGCTGCGTTCGTGGTGACTCACTGCCTTTTCCTGCTTGCTCAGCAGGCTCTGGCTGATCTCAGCACACAGACTGGTGTGGCAGAGGGGAAATTAGACAGAAACCTGGTTAGTTTGGATAGAAACCTGACAGAGAGACTGATACAATTTGGAAATGTACTGAAACAGTTTTTGGCTACCAGTTGACACAAACACAAAAAGAACGTGAAGATGGGTAAGAGAATCACTCCCATACCCAAGTGCACATCTGGTGATTAAGAAACAACCAGATCTTTCCTGTATTTCCTTAGGACAGTGCAGAGCTGTGCTGGGATTCTCCAGGGTTTCAAACTACACTCCATTATACTGTGCCAGAGAACGGTTTGACTGAGCTGAGTCCCAGGAACGCTGTCCTGCCTGGGTTCAGAGGGTTGGTCCTGGCTTTTGAGCCATCCAGCTCTAATTCTGGTAAAGAATCAACCTGGCTAGACCTGCCAGCCTGAGCACCAACCCTGAGGAGCATGGCACATTTATTTTTTTAATATACATGTGTATGTATATATATTACTTACCTAGCTGTGTTCACTCTCTGTGGCTACAGACAACACATAACTCAAGAGCAGAGGGAGGCAAAGTGCTCAGCTGACACTTACAGGGAGATTAATGCTTAAGTAGACAGTTCATGCCAACTACTCACACTACTGATGACGTACAAAGAAGTAACTGACTTCTTGTTTCTAAATATAACCCTTAGTTTCCAGAATAAGGAAGAAACCTTCAAACAGGAACAGGTTAAAGTACAACTGGTCACGAAGGAGTTTCTGAATCTTCTATAAAGTAAGTCCTCACAAAGTGCAGCCCCAGGAACACACCTGACTGATGCATCAGCAGTCAGAAAGTAGCCATCCTGGCTGGCTGTCCTGGCAGAGCCCACCTCCCCAAGGAGAATGCACTGGATCCATGACCACCTGACCACAGGGAATACATTACCTCCAGAGCAGCCTATCTGCACCTCTCCATCCTTGAGTCACACAGTCTGGGCTGGATCTCATCCAGCCAGGAAGCCAGGCAAAAAAGTATCAGAAAAAGCAAGGGATAACAACATTGACTAGAGCTTAAGAACAAGGAGGTTATGGAGAAAATACTGCCCAGCATGCAAAAAGAGGAATGTGAATTCCTGTGAGAAAAAGAAGCCACAAATTCATAAACAAAAACTAGTATTGGTCTGAGTCTGAACTGAACACAAAAGGATAAAGAGCTTTATGCTATATCCAGTGCCAAACCACTAGCCAACCAGTCTCTTGCTATAATTACTTGATAAACAGCAAACAGTGCAACAGCTTTATTTTTCTCTCCTTTTGCATCTTTGCTCCACAAAGATCTGCCTTCATCCATAAGCTGGGGTACTGGCTCTGCCATAGTCAGGGAGGTGATGTAATACAATGGTTTGAATGCACAGGTCAAGAATACATGAAATATAAACATCTTCAAAGGTATAGCTGGCATTGCCCTTTGTCAGTTCTAGAACACTCCTCATGCCCTCCCATTTAGCACTCTTCTACTCAGGACAACCAGACAGACAACTTTATTGCAAGAGATGGTGGTTCTTCAACCCGTGGATCCCAAATGGGACCTGTTGAACCAAACGCAACTTTGATCAAAAGAATAACCACAACTATGTATTGGTGAAGAGAGGCAGTCTCAGATCCTCTTCTCCTCTGTGCACAGGATGGGGTGTAGCAGTTGCAAAGAACATGAAATTGCACTTTTAGGCAAACTATATTCATTAACATGGTAGCAATTCCCTCCTCTCTGGAGAGAGTATGTGTGGCAGAAACAATAATCCTCAATTCTAATTATCATGGGTTAAGTGGCTCTTGAAGTTCTGTGTTTTCACAATACATCTGTGGATAGCAATGGACTTAATCTAGAGAGGTTTGGCCCCTTGACAAATGGTCTCCACAGAGAGCAAACACAATCAGGGCACTTAAGTAACACCACAGTCACTAATGATATGATTAGGGAAGGTGATAATGCAACAAGAATGACTCTCAGCAGCTTCCATGAGCTTCCAACTCATAGGAACTGGGACTGTTAGAAAAGAGGCACCCAATTCCTACTTCACACTGCTGCTATGATGCACCATCTTTTTAAATAGATGAAAAAACCCCACAAGACAGCAGAGAAGAAGCTATTTTAACATAAATAGCTTACTCTCAGCAGGCTTAGTGGTTTAAAGGACTTGTGGTAAATGAGTTTCAGAGCCACAAAAGCAGTTCTCAAGTTTGTCACCTCATCCCCCTACATTACACATCATCATGCCAATGAGTTCACAGAGTCTATGTATGGCTGGCAAAAGAGAGCCTGTGCCAGTGCACAGTTCTTACAGAGAACCACACAATAGATCAAGGTTAGTTTTTTAACCTGCAGATTTTCCACAAGAAGGTTTTGCATAAAGACACCGAGCCCAAAGCCTGATTTCACTGAAGTTCTTTTTACTGCTGAAACTTTTTTAGCACCTCCCCTGCATAGTTACTCAGAATCAATGGTCAAAATGGCAGGTAACAGTCATCTATGCATCAAACCATGACAACTGAAATAATGTGACTGATCATGCCACAGTTTATGCAATCCCACTTTCATACTCTTTTCTCCTAGTCATTAAACTGAACTTCCACTTTATTTTCATTCTAGTGAATCTGTTTTCATGTTCTAAGTACTCTTTCTCCTTAGTGTTCAAATCTTTGTGATATCAAATCACTGTTTAAATAGGGATCTTAAAACTGACACAGCAGATAACAGAAACATAGATGCTTTCATGTTTCCCCTCAGTCACTGTAAACTCATACAATTTCTTTTTTAAAAAACAAACAAAACCCTCCAGGCCACTACTAATTTGTGCTGCACTTCTCTCAACTCCCTCCAGTGTCCCTGTTTTGTTTTATGAGATTGCCTCCTGGGGAACATATTGAAGTTCAAAGCCAGGGAATGTTCCCACTGTAGTCAATGCAAGGATAGTTTATGGTTGGACTCGATCTTACAGATCTTTTCCAAACTAAATGATTCTGTGATACATGCCAGGAGCAGGATGCCAATTTCTATGTATAGCATAAGTTTTGTATGGATTATAGCACTTAAAAAGTGGAGCCTTGTGTGCAGGTCCCTGGGTCTTATCCCCAGACACCCTCCCGGGTTACCAATCCAGCTTTCCTCAGGGAAACTGGGACATGGGGAGAGGCTGCCACGGAGAGTGTCAGTTATTCTACTCCATTTTGCTCACACTGTTTAACAAAATCACAGTTTAAACAGAAAGGAATCTCCCTCTTCCTCCCCAGCTCAGATGAGGAACTGTTATCACACATTTTGCCACTGAAAACAGAACTTAGGCAGCCAAGCAGCTTTTTATTTTTATTCTCTCGTTCTACTGCATCACAGGGCTGAAAACAGTTTGCATCCAAACTTCTGTGTGGTTCTGGGCTTCAGATTAGAAATTACATGACAGATTATCCTGGAATTTGCAGAGATGATGCCTCACAGACAGGGCTATTATCTATGGAAAAGAGGCCATGCACGTCACCAGGGTTCTGCTCCGTGGTGCTCATTGCCTCATCCCACCCTTGCCGTGGCTGAGGCAGGAAGGGGGATGACGTTCTTTACTCCATTCCAGTTCTTGTACTCAAGAATGATAAAAACTCCCTGTGGAGCTTAATATCAGCCTTATTGTGAGAGTGCAAGAGTCTGGGAAAGGCAAGTTCAAGGAGAGTTAGAGAATGCACTGCAAAGAGCGCAGTGGGAACGAGAATCCCAGGAAGGATGTCTGCCGGGGATAAACTCACGAGCGGGAATGAACTTCACACATCAATGTGATGCATATTCAAATCCAACTCTATTCGAAACTTCTACTGATATATCTACCTTTTTTACTACCATACACACGTTTCTATATGCAAAGCAATTGGCTGGAGGCCTCTGTCCATCCGTCCTTATTCAGATCACAATTGGCTAATAGTTAGCTCACTGTGTCTTGTTACTGCTAATTGCCTATCTCATTATTTCTGCTTTCTCATGCTGAGCTTATCACGGTTCCCTTGGCCTTCTTGGTTTTTTCCCAGACAATCGCCCCATAGCTTAAGTAAACACCAGGTGTTATTATCTACACTCTTGCTACACTGTGTCTGCACGAAGCAATCCCACAGATGTCCAAGAGAGAATGCCTCTCAACGAAGCAGTGGAGACAGAGAGAGACAGACACCACAAATCATTACCTCTGTCCTTTGGTTCTGACTTTAATTTCTGCCCTGAGATCTTACACCTACAGGCCAGGTAACAAGACCTCCAGCACATCACAGTCTGAACTGCTCAGACTCTCCTGGGTTACACAGTTTGCCAACCTGCTTGTTCTCCAAAACTGCTGAAGACAAGCAACAGAACAGCCACAAACAGAACAAGAGCATCACCAGAGCAGGAACCAAACTGACAACGGCTTTTGTGAAACATCAGCTGGACAGCCACGTAGCAACAGCACTCCAGCAGCCACAGAGGAAGCAAAGACTCCCACCCTCCTCTCAAGCATGGACATACTTTCCTCCAGGGACCAATACTAAAGGAAAAACAAATAGACCCTGATTGCCTTGCATCCCTCCTGGGTGGCCTGCTCTCCAACACACACTGAGCTCCACTCCTTGGGTTCTGTACAGAAAAACAAAACTCTGTTGCTGTTCTATCACCAAGGAAATGCTTGGCACTCTTGTGCCAGGTTTGTACCTACAGAATCAAGACAGGCCTCTCTATTTTCAAAGCCACACAATCATTTCTAAAAGCAATCCATTTTGTCCAACTTGGGTGTAAAACAGAGAAGGAAACCTACAGGCTGATGCTCAGGGAACACTTCTAACAGTGAACTCATCAGTTAAGCTGGTTTAAGAGAGTGGAGGAAGCTCGTCATATGTGTCATTTCACACAAAAAAGGGAAAAACTACTAGGAGAAAGTGTTACTCAGGAGATGGGTTTGCTGCCTTAACAGAGCTTAGACTTGGAAAAGTTGTATGTCATTAACTGTTTTCTGAGGGTTGGATGGGAATGTTCCCACACACCTTCATATCCACGACCAGGAGAAACTTAGCAGAAGAGATATAAAATAAATCAACACAGCATAGAACACACAATTTCAGAGGACAGCACTGTAGCCTTTCAGGCAGTATCACAGAACTGGAGGCTAAGCACTACCCCTGGCTTTGCTCTTCCTAAGCTGTGTCTAAGGGCAGGAGCTCTCCCCAGTACCTGTCCTTGTGTGAAATTGCTGCAAGCCAAATGAACACACCAGTGCTAAAAAAGGACTGAAACTGTGATAGATGAGTTTACTGAAAGTGAAAGCTACTGTCTTTTCTCCCAAGCTCCTGCACCCTGCAGCTAATGCTTCATAAAGAGCTGGTTGTGAAGAAAAGAATATTTTATTATTTACTTTAAAAGATGGACTCTGCTTTTATTAAAGGCTTGCTCCAGGGTGCATATCATGTGGTGATAACTGCTTTTGTCTTCTGCTCCAAGTAACAAGCAATATTATTATTAAGAAAGAAAAATCCCAACATTATATCAAACCAAGACTACCCTGCACACCCAGCATCTCTCACAGGATGAAATATGGTCTGTAATGGCCTTCTCTGCAGA
Source organism: Scytalopus superciliaris (assembly GCA_013400415.1). Classification (NCBI taxonomy): domain Eukaryota; kingdom Metazoa; phylum Chordata; class Aves; order Passeriformes; family Rhinocryptidae; genus Scytalopus; species Scytalopus superciliaris. Next base: position 406,367 of record VXBX01010860.1, on the reverse strand, counting down.
GCCAAAGGCCAAATTCAGCTGCACACCAACATTTGCCAGATAACACAGCAATGGCCATGCAAGACCTGGACAAATCATTATCCCTGATTAACACTGAAAATCACTCTGCAAAAAGATGAGACAGACTCAGGCAGTCAGAGCTTGCTTTGCAAAACCAAGCTGCAAACTTCATTTGGTCAAGGCCACCAAATGAAGTATTTCTTTGGTTTTGCAGAAAGGACCTAAATAAAAACTCTCACAATAGGGTATTGACCATAGAGGCCTATAGAAACAATACTGCATTGCAATTTCAAAAACTGATGCCAAATTGAAGCTGCTGTGCATATACACACTGTTTCTCACCATCAGCAACCTTTAATGCAATAAATATGTTGGGGGTTACACAAATTGCTTATGACAATGCAGTATTGGGGACTGCAGTGCTAAAGCACCTATTCCCTTACCTGGTAACCTTCAGTCTTCTTCTGGCACCACTTCAGCAAAGCATTCCTCTTGGAACCCCCGTACTCCCGAGCCAGGGCTGCCAGGGGGTCCTTCCTCTCCACACTAAGCCAGGGAAGCATTAAGGGAGAAGATGATAAATATGCTTGAAATCCCTTATTTTTAACTAGTGTGTAGATAGTATCTGTGTGACAAAGCAGAATGGCAGCACAGAAACCAAACTGAAACAGTTTGGAGCTTGCATTCTGTGTCTGCCTTTACATGAGACAAATTCAGGTGGTATCACTGCACACAAAGCTGAGAAAACAGCTGCCTGTGGCCATTTGATGGTGTGTGTTAACCCAGCATTTCTGCTAGTATTTTCATCAGCTTTACTTACAAAATTTTCAAGTAGCCTTTTTGTTTTACATATTAAAAACTAGGATTTAGGGTGTAGAATTAAAAGAAACTATCTAAAGAATCTGAAACAGCAAATTCACACCCAACTGAGCTACTGCAGAATGAGTTGTTGCATAAAATGAAAAATGAACTGTACTGCAGTTCAAGGCCCTGAGGACAGTTGAAGGCCAGCAATCAAAACACCCACATTGTTCCCACTCTTACTGGTGGAAGTAAAGTGGAGATCAGAGGAAAAAATATATGCTTTTTTCTCAAGAGAGAAGAAAATTATGTGTCCAATTTCCTTTAGCCCTCGGAGCTTTTGGTTTTTAACTCACCGTAACATGCAAAGCTACAGCAAGATAATAAGGGCTGACCATTCACCCACAGGATGGAATTCTTGCATACAACTGAAAGCCTGTTATCCTCATTTCACCATGATTGCTCATCTTACAGATAACTGTGGTTATTATAATCTGGATTTTGATATCTGGGTCTCACACAGTCTGGAAATTCCAAACAGGACAGACAGGCAGCAGAGTTTGCTCTGGGGACAGGGCTCCTCCAGATTAAAGCATTCATCTGAGTGCCAAGGTAATGCTGTCAGTCTTTCCAGGGTGCTCTGTTTTTCCCAGGAAGCTTGTGTGGTACCTGAGTTTGCTTTGGGGTTTCAAGCTGCTGGGGGTAGAGGTAAGCATCCTGCTGCTGAAGGCCATGGGGGGTTTGCTCAGGGATTCCAGGGAGGGGCTCTTGCGGAGGTAATGGTCTGGTTTCAGCTCTTCAGTTCTCCCCTTCAGAAGGTCTGTGGGAATTCAAAAAAAGCTGTCAGTTTGCAGTCTGAGGAATTTGATTAATCACTGTCCTGCCACCCAGCACACAATATGTAGTCTGTTGTTTTGATTCTAAACAAATGTACTCATTTGTTCATTAAACACACATGGGGCTAGGAAACCTTGAGCAGATTAGAGGTGATCGCAACAAGGAATGGCTTTGATGATTTCAGCAGCCCAGGCTGCCTGGTTTCCTGTGATTGATACTCCTGCTGGGGGGTAGGGGCCCAGGTGAATGAAGGGAAATACCAAAATCTACAGTCTGAAAGGTTCAAACGCTGAGCACCAGAGGACTGACCAGCCCTAGCACAGCAGTTTCTGGTCTGCCATTGGCAGCCTTGTAAAAAGAGAGCTCCTTGCCTCCTCAATACAACCCAGCTCGAGAGAGAAGGAAAAGGCACTTATTACCACATGATGCCTGGCATCCTCTCTGACACAACTCTGAATGTATATAAATACACACATCTTTTATATACACAGAAGAAAATCAACAAAATGAGTAGCCATAGAAGCCAATATTGATAGGTCTTTGAAGAGAAGACAAAGAGATCACAGAAATCAGATCATTGCATATGAGTACATGAGGTGATGTAACAGGCCAGGATTATGGCCTGCACATCATGTTATCAGAAATGAATTGAATGTGGAACACAACTACTTCTCCTCCTTTGCAGTTCTCTCCCTATGATAATTATCAAGTAATGCCATATCACCTAGAAGGGTGAATTCCTTCTTATCCCAGCTTCAGCTGCCTGTGACTTACTTCTGGGTGCTAGAAATTCCAGGATGGAACCAGTAAGCCTCTGCCTCTAAATGAAAAGAGCACAACCAGCTCTCTGGGTGAAGTAATCCATTCTCCTCTCCAACTATGTAACATTTGGGTCATATTAAGGACATCACAGAACCCTGCTGTGATACTGGTCAGATGGAATCAGCCAGAAGATTATTATTATGGAGACTACTTCACTCTGAATTTCCTTGGGGATGATTTTTAATTCAGTGTTGTTTGCATAAGGCTTGGATCAACTGCCTTCTAGGATTATTTAGATTGGAACCAGAGCTATTACAACTTTACAGTGAGTAAACCTTTGCTATGGATTATTGGAACTAAATTAAACCCAGGTACAAAGAGAAGCTGTAAATACAGGAACTTGTTTGATAAGCAACCATCAATTTTTACCATACAATGGCTAATAAAATATTGTTGATTTCAAAAGACTGTTACAGAACAATTGTCTGTGGGTAATAACAGAAATTATCCATGGCCCAAAGTGGGATATTTACTGTTAAGGAGTGCCTTTATATTGCACAACTGACAGATAACTTCACTCTACAGTGAACTGGTAAAGATTGAAAAGGGCTTATGCTCTGTTTGGGATCCTGGTATATTTTCATGCAAGAAAATACACGATTTCTGGAAACCAACTGATGCAAGTCAGTGACCCCTGGCCATTGCACCAGATGGAAGACCCTTGTGCTTGCTCAGCAGTTACTGCTGCAGCAGAACCCAACAGCACACACGGGATGTGACTCCATTAGTCTGCCACCAACCCCATGACCTGTTTTGCTCTTCTCCTCCATCTGTTAGTGATGGAAGGGGAATCCTGACAAAATATGTGAGGACTAAAAATGAGGACAGGTTCTATTTCTCTCCTGTATTAGCAAACTATTGCAGAAAATCCAGTCTACCTAGGAAGAAATTGCAGTTGATACTTTTTGTTCCTCCCTGCAGTTTAACTACAGGAATATAATACTCCATCTGTCCTTAAAAATTCAAGAATCTGTTGTTACTAGCTTTGATTCCAATGCAACAACTACATTCAGGACTAGATAATCAAAATAAAGGGCCCTAGAGAAAATGGGAAACAAACACTGGTAGAAAAGAATATTAAATGACAAGAGAACAAAAGCAAAGTGTGAAATAAAAACAAACCCATCTCTTGAGAACTCTCAAAACAAACTATTTTGAGCCCAAATATGACTGCTCCTAAAACACTCACATTGGTATCTGAAATGTTTGATGTATTTCAAATGAAGCTCAATTTAAAAACAAATAAATCCTCAAAAGACAGTGCTCTGGACTTGTTCCAGATACATACATGTTGAGCAAAATCCAATCCTCTCCAGTTCCACAGCATGGATTAGAGAGGTGCCATGGATCCTTCAGAATAAAGAAGGCAAGTTTGTGTTGGCAAAACACAATAAATCAGCTATTTTTCAGTTATGATCAAGATGGCAATGGAAACAACAAAATTAATAAGCTCTCTAAAACAAGGACACTGAAGACCCTTTTCATTGTTTTTTTTGACCACATGAGAAGAGGAAAAATAGCCCTGGCAGAGACCAAGAGTTAATGACAAGCTTTAGCTGATAGAAGGAGGCAACATGTGTCCATTTACTGCAGCTCACCTGCAAGAGGAAGGTCTGACAGGTCTGCGTGTCTGGCGATGCCCTTGCTGGCTGGCTTGGCATTATTATATACAGAATGTCTCTGTGAAACAAAGGGACAAAAGACTATTGAAAAAACACCTTGATGGTCCCTTCCAACTCGGCATATTCTGTGATTTGTTAGGTAGTCTTTCAAAGTCATCTGATCCTCCAGAACACTCACCTAAACACCCTGCCCTGCAACTGTTTTTCCATCCAAACTCAGAGGGGAATATCCTGTTCTAAGTACAGTGACCACATAGCCAAAAACATTCTCCAGCCTAGAGGGGTCAGCACCCAATAGTGTCCCTCCTTCAGCACATGGGGAAGTCAGGAAACACTTCCCCATCATTCACAAAAACAGCATTTCCAGTAACACTGAACCACCACAGATCTGAAAATCATTGTCACGAAGTTAACTAACTGGTGCAGTGACATACAAAGCATTACAGAGCAGTCCTACCAGAACAGCAGAAAAGCCAAACTGAAAGAGCCCTTCATGTAACCCTGCCTGAACTTGCTGGGTAAGTGGGAGCACCAATCTTGGAAACTCACTAACTACCCCATTTCTCTCAATTCACAAAACCCATTTTCTGGTCAACTGTGATAAAAGTTCAGAATTGTATCCCAGAGTTCACATCCGTCCACTGAGACCTCTAAGCTGAAGTCAAGACAAACTGACTTTGATCCTTTTTGTTAGTACTACAGCATTTGATGTTTCACAGCAAACAAACAGATGGGTTTCCCCTTCCCCCTGTCAATACATGCATGCTGGCAATGCAGGTCACATTGGAGCAACACCGTGTCCACCTCTTTTGAAACCACACAGATGGAAAGGTGTCCCTGTACCTGCATTGGGGAAACAGCAGCTGCTGGGGCTGTCCTCACTGGAATTCCACTGAGAGGGCTCCTGGGGACTTTGTGAACTGTGATATTTTGTCCAGTGCTACCTGCAAAGAAAAAACGTGGAAACATTAGGATTCAAACCCAACTATCTTGTCAGAAGAGGCAACCACAGCACAGCGACATTCCACAGCCAGCCTTGCTGTACCAAGCACTGACAGAAACACCCATTCAGATGCAAGAACCTGCTCGCTGCTAGAAAACTGTTTTACTACAAAACAGAGTGTTCAAATACCTGAGCATCCCAAGTCAAATGACTTGATCAGTGACTTCACAGTGGCTGCAGACTCTGGGGGCGTGGGCGAGGCTCTGCTCAGGCACACTCCTTGCCAGCGGCTGGCTGTGTCTGACTCCAGGGACTCCACCTCTTCAGCTGTCAGCCTGCAAGGCAGAAACCACACCCGAGTCAGGGGCAACACCAACTGCAAGCAGAGATTAAAGGTCTTCATCTGCAGCGAGGCAAATCCAGCAATGCATCTTTTCCTGCAGGACCCAGAATGTGGACCACTCTTTGGACTATCCGTGTCCTTCTCCTGCAGTGCCTGGAAATGTTAAATCCCTGAGTCTAACAAACCCCTCTGCATTGTTAACCATTGCATCAGCATTCCAAATCCTCACACGGGATGGGTATCATGGAAAAACAGCAGTTTGAGTAATCAATAACTACCTGAAGATAGGCCTTCAGTACAGCACAGGTGCCAAGGGGCTACTGTGGGCCTTGGTTCATAAGGAGCAAAGTAACCAGAGAGATGTTCTTTTATACTGGTTTTAATTGGCATGACCACTGTTGGAGTAACAGTTACCAGTTAAAATGCCACAATTGAAAATAAGTACTTGGACAGGGTTCAGATAAAAGCCATAAAAACTAAACTATAAAATATACCTCAGAATAAAAATTTTGAAAACTCAATTCTTACAAGTTATCAACAAAGACATCTGCTGAATAAATGAAACCTTCAGTCACAATCCATAGGCAGCTATATGGGGAACAGAACTGCTATGTGCTTTATCCTAGCAGACAGAAGAATGCCAAAATCCAATGGCTGGAATGAAGTGAGACAAACTCAAAATAGAAATGAGTTTTATATTTTAACAGGAAGGATAATTGAGTTACTCCATTGAAAATAATTTTTAAAGTCAAGATTAGGTGCAGGACTTACAGGAGTCACACAGCCCAGAGCTGTGTTAAATAGCAAATATAATCACAGAGGGAAAGTGTTGCTTCTAGTCCTGCATTTACAGATCCAACTGACACTGCTAAGTGTTGACACTGTACTTACCTGGGAGCTCTTAGGTAAACTTTGAGTGTTAATTACCTAGCTTTAGTTTAGGTAAGCTGCAAGTAAATAAATCTAGTCACATAAAAAGAGATTCTTTGTACATTACTTTGCTGATCTCCCACCTGCTCAGAACCTGTACACCAGCTGCTGATCTGCAGGTTCTGAGACATCACCACATTGCCCTGTATTTATGCTACACACCAAGAGCTGCAGGGACACAAAACCAGAAATGATTTCATAAGAAGACTGGAGGACTCCAACCATAAAGTGCCTATGGGGTTGAACAACTTCTGTGAGCTAAAAATAGACACCAGAGCCTTTTTCTTTCCCTTTAGCCATCAGAGTCTATAAAATGGAAAGGGCTAAAGTGTGTCAATGAATAAGAGAGTATGAGTGACTCAAGCTTCTATTTCTGGCAGAGCTTAAGGAGGTGCTGTCTTTAAGCAGACATTGGCTATTTCTTTGCTAATTCATTGAAGCTCCTTGTGTGCCACGGGAGCCTGCAGAGGCAGATGGCCAGAGAAAAAGCCATTTCAATTCCATTCTCCATTTAATCCAATAAGGAGGAAAGACAGATTGGATAAGATTCAGAGCTCTGAGGGAGCCAGTGTTCTGCTAACTTTTAAGTTTTAGCCTTTAAATTTTGTTCTGTGGCTTCATAGAGCATAAACAACAAATCAGCAGGTGACAGGTTTTGTTAGGATGCTTCCTGCAACCTTCAGTCTGTGTATTTGTAATAGGCAGCCTGAAACAACCTCCTTGATTAAACACAATCACAGCAGAAAACTGAGGCCTCTGCAACCCTTGGCAGAGAAGATAGGAAACACAGTGCTGAGATCCATTTGCTTCACTTAAAACCACATATGCCAGCCAACAAGCAATGGAGGGTTATGAAACTTGGTGAGCACCTTGCAACTTTAAAAGGAAATCTGTATGATAAAGGGATCCATGTATGTGTACAGATATAGGTTTCTTAATAGGGAAGAAGAGTAAGAAGTTTAACTTGCAGTAGGAAGTCAATTCAGCAGGATGCTATAGCAGAACACAAATCAGAAAGATTAATGACAAGTCCTAACTTCAAACCTAAAATGACAATTCCTTATACACAGAATTTATTCAGCTTAGCACAGCTTAGGCCATCCAAGAGGACTACACAGGCTCTGCTACAAAAGTGATGGATTTGAGCTAAATGTCATCTACTGCTCTGTGCTTTGCTTGAAACAAGAATGAATGGTTCACACATAGCAATGCTGCAAGTGCAGCTGGCTGAGGTGGAGCAGCTCCAGGAGGAAGCAGAGCACTGTAGCCACAAAGGAATTAAAACACACAGTCCCTTTCACAAAACCACTGCCGAGTTTCCTTCATTCACTGGTGAGAGAAGTAGATGCAGTGAGTTTTCTCTAATAGCAAGAGTCAGTCTCCTTGTTTTCTAGGTTTGAAATATGTGGACAACCAACTAGCAACAAGGTGCAAGTCTTCCTGTGCTTAATGGACAGATTTTTGACAACCTCAGCCTTCACGTGTTTGTGCAATTTCTAAACTGCTCCAGTGACTTTTTTACAGGTGGTCAAGGACCACAGGATCATACTTGCAGAAGTAATTACTCCACAATCTAGTCTTTGACACAGTTCCTCTCATTGATGTGACTCCTCCTGAACTGCAAGGGACACAAAGTAGAGACACAGTTACTGATACATAGAATAGAGAGAGGCCAAGGGCAGGCAGCAGACAGTTCCAGACACTTAAACATTTATTTGGCACTTCAATGTGTATTTCTTAAACATAAACCCCAAAATTCAACAGCTGCCAGCACAGAAAAGAAAGGCAATACAAGTGTGCATGTAGGCATACACTCCAGCAGCACGGCACAGAGGGGCAGGCCATGCCAAAGCCAGGACATCCCACAGGATTCTCTGCTAGCTCAGCCTGCTCCCAGACCAGGCCCTTCCTAGGTCTTCACATCCAGAAGGAAAGGACAGAAATCCCACAGCCAAAACGTGAAATTCCAGGTCCTGGAATGAATCCTGATAGTCTCCTGGTAGAGATGGTGACTTCTGAGTTTCTCCTCAGCATCCAGTGAAAACTCTCTCCAGGTGTCTCCAACTGCAAAGCTGAACTTCAAGTTCTCCCTGATCATCATATACTTCACCTGAGATAAAGGCATGAGAACAGCTCCTTTCTGAGAGGATATTTACGAGCGCCTTGATATGTTCATTTCTTTTCCTTCTGGTCTCTCCATCTGCAGTTCTCACGGGCAGGACAAACCTCTCATGGAATATTCTCCGTGAAGGTTAGAGCAGGACACGCTCCTCAGGCACCTCCCCTTCCTAAGGCACCACCGGGTCAGACGTGCCACCCAGTGGTGAGTGAGTGCCTGGCCAATACATCAGTAAAAATCTCACACCATCAAAGCAGCTGATACTGAGGGAATAACTTCGTGTTTCTGTTCAGTTCTCCTGCTGGATTTCAGTGGCCTATGGCCGAGTTTGTGTGTCTGTACATACAATCTGTACTCACACCGATTTAGACACAGAGAGAGAGATCACAGAATAAAATACTATATGGGGAACTCGTGTATGTCCATTACATTTTACAAATCAGACATACACACTCAGTTTTATTTTTGCTTAAGCTTAAAATGGCACATTCAGATGTCTGTTCCAAGGCAAACAGCTTCAAAAAAAGCTCTCAGTTACTTCAGATCCCCGAATCTCTGTGATCACTCCTTATGGCTTAGTTTGCTTCAGATTAATTAAGAACTTCTTCTGCTCATGGAGTCTTCTGAAACAAAGAGAGGCTCTTGCCCATGGGGAAGAGGTGGACCTGAGCATTCACACTTTGCAATACACTTGACTTTTGCAGGGTAACAATAGAAAAAACAGAAGTGCTTTCTCGAATTGAAACTTCCCTTTTTCAGCTGCGAGTTGAAGGCAAGTCCTGCAGTGTCTCACAGGCCTGGCTGTGCATCCCTTCAGGGCTGTGTTAGCTGGGAGAGATCAGGCACCTGTGGAGAGACAGACAAGAGCTGGGGAGGTTACAAACCAACAGTGCCCACCCTGAGGAACAGCTCTCCATTTTACATGGTCCCAGCACTAAATAAAGGGCGGAGGGGGAAATGCCAGTGGTGTTGTTAGGAGAGTTAAAGGAGAGCCTTAATACTCCATTAACTTGGCTTTGGGACATGATGAGCAACAGCAATACAAAATATAAAATTAGAAAAAAAAATTGTTGCTCAGAAAGGAAGAAATAAATTATTTAAAGCCAGGGAATCAATTTCAAGGGACAGGGATGGCAGTGTTCCTGGCTTTCTCTCCTCTAGTCAGTCAGGACTATTCATTCAAAATGGTACATGAACCCATCCAGGCAACTAGAGTTGCTCCACCTCAGCCAGAGTTTCTGCTTCAGAGACACTGGAGGGGATGGAATAACTTCATCCAGTGTAATAAAACCCATCAAAACTCCCTAACCAAGCCCAAAACCCCAGACCAAAGAACTGTGAGGAGTCACTAACTAGAGCAAACCAATACTCCAAGGAGACCCTGCTCTGACATTGTCGTTACTCTGAGTGAGAGCAGAATGAACTGCCAAACCTCTGGAAGACAGAACAGCTGCAAACACAGGCACAATGAGCAGCACATCAGCACATACAGACTGACAGGGTTTAATACACAGAGTACAAGCTCATTTCCAGGAGAAAAGCATGTGACACTGCCATGCTGTGGCATGTGAGACTTTAGGAGGAAAAACAGAAGCAAATTAGTGGGATACATCACAATCTTCAGTTTAGGCTTCCGTTTGAAGATCTGGTTAATTTTTTTATTATTCTAAGAAGTCACTCATTTAATTACAGATTCAATTTCTCTGTTTTCTAGGCACTACTCCCAGCACAACTGTCCCCCCTCCATATTCTCTGTTCAAGGCACAATGTTCTAGTGCCAAAATCATCTTGAGAACTTGAAGGGAAAGAGTCAAAGCAAGACCCTGAAACTTTTTCTCAGGATGTCATCCTGTCTGGTCTTGAAAATCTCCTAGATCAGAGACTACTTAACTTCAATGTCCACTAACTGAGGAAACACACACAGTGGATTGTAAGCTTCATATTTTACTGCAGAGAAATAATATTAATTAGGATGTAAAATATCACAGAAGGCTCTCTGAAGCACAGGTTAATTAATTTGAAGGTTTCAATCAGTACTAACTTGGGACAAGTTAACTCCTCTCTTCCTTATTCCATTTGGTTGATGCTGGTCCAACCCCCCCTCCCCAACATTCTTAGTCATAGAATTAGACATTTAATCTGTGTTAAAGATGCCTTTGGGAGGCTCTTACCTTTATTCAGATGAACTCTGATGACCTCATCTGGGTTTTTTCTGCAAGTTCTTTGGCTGTTCCTAAACCAAAAATGACTTTTTGTCTGATTAGAAGAACGTAACGATGAAATCAAACTTGGAGGCAGGAACTCAGGCAGCCACAGGCAAACATTAAAATGGCAGGATGTCATAGGAGATAAATTGGCTTCAAGATAAATTTATGAGGTGGAGTCTAATGACCCTCAAGAGATGGCTGAGATTTTGCCAAAAACCTTTGAATACAAGCTCTTTGGAAGGTACATTTTCCAATAAGAGCTTAAAAATCAGACAGGAAACTTCCACTAGGGACTGTCAGATATTCAGCTGAGAGTGCAGCTGCTCAGCATTAGCAAACATGAGGAATACTTTACAGACTTTGTAATGGTATCATGCTACAAACTGTTTCCACCAGTGCTGAGCATGCATCAAATCACCACAGGTACCAGAATCTACTGCTGATTCTGAGCAGTGGCCTTTGTGAAAGCTGACTATAAACAATGATGGGAATCTCCCCAGACCTTCCTGGCAGGAGAAGCTGAGGTGCTGGGGAAGACAGTGACCTCAGGAATGCACAGATATCTGGGAGTGTAGAACTGGCTCTCAGCAGGAGCTTGGCTACTTCAGGACTTTGTTTCATAAGTCAGTAGAGTTTTACAACTTCAGTGTTTAGCTGCTGATCACTGGTTTGTTCAGCCAATGACTTACATAGGCTTCGTTTTGTTCTCCATAGCACTCAGTACAGAAATATTGCCCACTCTGCAAGCCAAATTAGTTACAATGACAGATGCAAAATTTGGTTTCAATACCTGTCTTTGAAAGAGAATAAACACTGCCCACTGCAGACAGCATATCTGCTTCCATGACCAATGCAATACTCAAAGCAAGCTCTACAGAGAGTCAACACAGTGCAGAGACAGACAGATCTGGGTGTGTGTGACAGAGAGGGGGACACAAATGCCAAAACTGACATAAATACATGTCTGAATACCTCCTTCTGGAACTACATATGCATAGATTCTGGGCTTCCAATTTAAGAAGCAGGATTTGAAGCTGAGGCTTCTTATACCAAAGAGCTGACAGTGCAGCCATGCTCCTTATACATGGAAGATAAATATCCCAGTTTGCAAATTAGCAGGTCATCCTCTATTCATTTTAAGTACTATCAAATACATCTTCAGATTAAAAACTAAAAGAACAAAGAGGGGAAACTCTAAGAATATGATTCCCCATCCTCATATAGGGACCCTCCTTTAAACAAGAGAAATGTCATTAGGAACGGAAACAGAGCCTAGAACTAAGTACTGTCTGGTAACAATTTTTCCTGAATAGATAGTCTGTAACAGCTTTTCTTTGCATCCACTTGGGACTCTGATAATGAAACTGGAGCTTAAATATGCTCTTTTATTTTTCTGAAAAGATGTACTTCCTTTTCTTCAGTCCAGTAATTCTGATCCATACACCTCCACATAAAAGCTCTCCCATCTTTTTAGTCCCATCTACTGCACAGCTGCTGTGGAAACTCCTGAATGGAAAACAGTGAGCAAATATGTGCAACATAAAGCTGGACTGTTACTCCATCTGAAAGAAATGACAGGATTAACTGTGTTCCTGTGGCTTTTCTGCCAATGGCCATGAATTTACCAGGTGAGAGATCAAATGGAAAACTCTAGAGGAGTAAAATGAATTTGGCACACACTTCTGATAAACAGTACGACTGCTTGTGTTACTTTGTCTTTCTTCTCTGACATGTCTCAGGTTAAGCAGGTCTCTTCTGGGTGTCCCATGGAGTATCTGTACCAAACCCATCCTTCCACAGATGGTTTAGTGCAGCTGCACAGAGAGCTATGAAGGATATAGAACAGTGCAATACCAGACTGAGAACAAGGCTATCAGAGGATATTGGCAATTGTTATTACTTCATATTTGCTGATTAAAACCTTCACACCCTCATTGAGAGAACTAGATTGCCAAAAAGAAAAAGAACAGAAAATCTTAGAATAAGAGACAACAGAATCTGCCAGAAGAGTTACAAAGAGACAACATGCACATCCAAGCCAATGAATAGTTATTGACAAAGCACTGTTGGCATGCGTGTTAGCACTCACAGAGACCCACTCTGAGCCTCTGGAAACAACCAACCTGCTGCTGCCCTTCACTTCATCCAGCTCCTTCTGCAGTCTGGCACTCCTCTCCTCTTCCTCCTGCAGCTTCCTCTTCACCACACGGAGCTCCTGCTGAGCTTCACACTTGATATCGTTGGCCACGACCACTGCAGTCTGCAGGTCAGCCTGGAAACGCCTCCACTCCTCCGCGTCGTCCTGGGGGGAGCAAGCAGAGCCACAGCCTGTTTGCCGCACAAAGGCACCCGCGGGAGCGGAGCTGTCCAGCCCCCTGCAGGCACCACGAGGGACCAGCATTTCACCACCATTCCAACGTGGTGCAAACTGAACCCCTGCCACGCTGCAGGGCTGAAATTACTGCCACGGGAACTGGTGCTAAGCCCTCTGCTCCAATGCAAGTGCGAAGAGAAGAGCATGGAGAAATAGAGGAAACACAACACTTCTCTCATACCCCGTATTGCAATAAAAGCTCAGCTTAGCTTTGCCTTGGATCTTAAGCCTTACCTTCATTTGCTTAGTCAGAGCCTTCAGCTGCCTCTCTGTATCTTGTTTTTGTTCTTCCAGCTTCATTGCTTTACCTAGGACAGTAAAAAGGGAAAAGATTATTTAACACATAAGGGCAATGGTGGAAATGAAAATGGGAGGGCAGAGCAGTTGATTTGGCTTTGCTTCTAGTAAAGCCACTCAATAGAATAAACTGAGATTGAGATACTCTGTCAACGGATTGGGAATGGAATCAACAGTAGATTTGTCACTCAAACATCTCTGAAGTACATTGTTATTTTCAGGCATTAAACCAGACTGAAATTTAGAGAATCCCCCTTACTCAGCACACACATCCCCCAAGCACGTGAGAAACACTGATGTGTGGAAGGGGCCACTCCTTCCCACCAGGTGGCAGCTCCTTGTCCACAACATGACAGCAAGCCCAAATTTACTGTTCTTCCCTGTGCTTTTCCCTAAAAGCTCTTTGAAAGACCAGTAACTCCAATTTCTAGAATGGGCAATACTTCCCTCACTGAAGAATGAGGCTTGGAGACTGTCTCTAATATTGTATCTATAGCACTAACTGTTAAAATAGCACTTTCATGCACGAACAGAAGGGAATGGCCAAAACTGGAATACTTAAAAAGGACATGCTTCCTCCTCCCTGTTGCAGCCGTAACTGAGCACCCCAAATAAGTTAATTTAAATCCTCTTTTTGAGCTCCACCTACTTTCTAGGTCACTGATGAGCTGGTTATTGTGAAGTTTTATAGCACGATGTTGTTCCACCTGGTCTTCCAACTCGAAAATGGTCTCCTTCAGGTTTTTTATATCTGCTTCATTCTCAGATGTTTTTTCCTGCAGCTTCTGGCTGGTTCTGCTCAGTTGCTCAGCCTGCCGGTCACACACCTCCTTCAGCTGACCACACTCACTCTCAGCCTGCAAGGGAGGAAAGAAAGCTGCAAGTCTGTCTTTATTCCTTAAGAGAGATCACCCACTAGAGGCTTTACTGGGCACCTCATGGACTTTAGAACTGAACCTGTGTTCTAAGCATTGTGTACACCGAGTTTCAGTGCACATGAGACAGTCTCAGGAAACAGAGATGAGCTATGAATGTCAGCTTTCCTTCCTGGTAATGAAGATAATAAAATGAGATGCTGCAAAGGAAATGAAATTTTCTGTATGATGACCATAATTCCAAAGCAATCTCTGCAGTTAATGAACAGAGAGGAATTACATTCCCGGAAAGCTCCACGTCTATCTATGCATCACATTATGAAAGTGGTATCACTGCCTTAGGGCCAAGATCATGATCAGTTCATCCACATCAACAATTTGCTGCTTTTACCATGTGCATTTTCAATGGACTGTGAAAACATACACAGCAGAGCCAGCTACTGCAGATGAGTATGTTTCTGGATACAGGACATCTGGAATTACTGAAGGGGGAATCTGCTGCACTTCAGTTTGTTGGCTCAGACCCACAGATCAATGCTTCCAGGTTTGGGGGAACTCTCTGAGTAAGAGAAAGGTGCAGGCTGCCAATTCAGTGAGCAGGACTGGCACAGCCTGAGCGAAGGGCAGCCTTACAGCAGCCTGTGGTCTTGTTTGGGTGTCACAAGTAGCCAATGATTCAAAACAGCTTAATTCGAGGGAAAGGAAGAGTAAAAAGGAGGAAATCTGTGGTTTCCAAACCAAGCAATAAAAGTTTGGTCCAGAGTCTGAGCACTCAGCAGTTTTTCATTTATTCTTCATGAGCTGCAGCTCCAGAAAGCACTTGGGAGTTTCCTCTACTAACTCCATTTGCTGTGGTCACCTCTTTAAGCTGAAAGGACATCTGGATTTTCTAAACCACTCAAACCATAGAGGTGCTTTTTGGCAACTCTCTCTTCCTCTGCAGCCAATTTTATCATTCTTCTCATGATCCCTTCCCCATACAGGAAGGACTGCACACACTATCACTCTCTCTGCAGCAGGGGCAGATAATCTCTGGCCTGGGCTTTATTAACACTTGTGGGATGCCTCACACCACAGCTCCCTTCTGAACATCCGGGATCACACAGAAAACAAGAACAGTGACTGGGGTAAGCCTGTTTGGAGCAAAGCTACAAACTACTAAATGAGGTAGAGGACATTGTTCTAAAAGCAGTCTCTTTTTTTTTGCCTTTATTTTATGTATCCCAAAACAGAGTATTTCTCAGTTTTGTAAAAATATTTTAGTTTTGATAAAAATAATCTCATCTGGAGCTTGACTGTGCACCATTAGTCATGTTGCTGTAACAGCTTCTCTGAGCATTAACTCAGAAGTTAATTAACTCAGATCCTTGTGTTCTCATGACCAATGACACCTCTAGTTCACTGCCAATTAATTATGATTAATTATTCAGAATTTAATATTCACTGCTAACTACTCATGCCCTTCATCTGATTAACAAGTGATTCACACTAATATTTGTTCATGTAATATCAAGGTAATTTTTTACTGACTTGTTTTTTTGCTCGTTTTGATAAACACAGCTCTATTTATTAAAAGAGTAAATTCTGCAGAAGACATTAAGACAAAATTGTTTGGAACTTACAAATAGAGCTGTGTTAACAGTTATTCCTGGGAAAATATGCCTATAGCAGCAGAAAGAGAGACTCACAGGACTCCAGCTTCCATTCAAAACTAATTCATGTTATTCAGATCCTGGAAACTTATAATTAATGGCTCAGCAACAACTACCTATTTATGGAAGGACAGGAGCAACCATTCTGTTTTACAGCTGTTACTGCTTTACCTTAGACAGCAGGCTCTGAATGTGCTTTAGTTCACTGTTTGCCTTCAGCAGCTCCTGTTTAAGCTCAGTGCAAGAGGCTTCCAACTGAGCCTTTTCTGCATGGGCTACTTTGAGCATCTCCTGCACCTCCGAGTTGTCAGAGGTACAGCCCATCACGTTGATTTCTGCAGCCTTTTGTTTCTCATTCTCCAGCTGAGTTTTGAGAGAGCCATTCTCAATTTTCAGACCTTCTAAAGAAATCTTACAGTCCTCCAGACTTTTTGTCACTGTGCTGTTGCTCTGCTGTTCCACTTCCAGAAGTTTAAGTAGCTTCTCATTTTCTTCTCTCAGGCTTTTAATCACCTGCTGGGCATCCTGATGTTCCCTTTCTAAGCTTCGCAGGCTGCTGGTTAATTGCTGCTGAATGTTGAGTAATTTCTCTCTTTCAAATTGTGCTTTTTCAAGAACTTCTGTGCATTTCTGTTCCAGTTCAAGGACCTTCCCCTCCTGAGCTCTGCTTTCTTCGTTCTTGGATCTCTCTTGGAGAAGAGTCATCAGCTTCTCGTTTTCTTGGCTCAGCTGTTCTGCTCTATCTCTGTGCTGACGGAAGGAAGTCTCCAGGAGAGTTTTCTCTTCCACTAACTTCTCATTTTCTGTTGTCAGCTCCTGCACCATTTGCTGTTGATCTGACAGCTCCTGCAAAGTGGCTTGTAACTCCTCTGCTGTGCTGTGGTGATTCTCCTCCATTTTTTGTATTCTCTCCGTAAGAGACGCAACAGAGAGGTCGCTAATGTTGTTTGGAGAACTTCCTGCAGTGGAGCATTTGGAACCTTTGAAGTGGTTGCTGCTGGCAGATGTTGGCCTGGAAGGTACATCTGCTATGTGTTCAAAATCGGACGCGTCGGGGGACAGGGAGGCTTTAGTGACATCACTGCTGGAGGAGCCAGAATTGCGCAGGGCACCCCCGTTCCCGTGCTGCCTGTGCTCCTCCACGTCACCTTGGGACGGGTTTTTGGATGGGCTTCCAAAACTGGACTCCTGGGTCGTTGGGGTCGGGAGGCTGCTGTCACCTCCACTGCTTGTTGTGGTGTCTGACAGAGGGGAGTTCTCCAGGTAAAGCAATTTCTCTTTCAAGACACGGTTTTCTTCTCCCAGGCTGGCAAGCTCTTTTTGGAAAGTCCTGTTTTTCTCCTGAAGGGTCCGTATTAATGGATCTATGTCAACAGGTGATACTGTTTCTAAATTTTGGCTGGAAGCACCCATTCCTTCAGCATTAAGTGACCCTTTCTCTTTGCATTTCTTCAGCTCACAACGAAGTTTGGTAATTTCAGAATCTTTCGTCTTTGCTTCTGCCAGGAGTTCTTTAACCTGAGATTCCAGAACAGCCTTGTCACCGGTTTCATTCTCTTGCTTGGACTTGCTGGTGGGGCGCACATGTTTGGTAGGAGTTGGTGCTCCAGAAGAGGTGGGGCTGGGTTGTGTTTTCCTGGCATTGGCCTGACCACGCAGCACAGCTCTCTCCCTGGACACAGAGGAGGAGATTTCCCGAGGCGCTGGGATCCCCGTGCGCTTCGCAGCTGAAACTGCCGTGAAGAACAAGACATGAAGAACACTGAGTTAGTGTGTAAGGAAAACAAGGCACACAGTGCTAAAGCCTAGAGCAGTCTTGGAAAAAACCACCTGAGTGTTTGAATAGGTTTAGTCATGACTGTGAGGACTCATGTTTCAAAGGCTGGCATTATTCTGCATTTCTTCCTTTCCCACCCCCTGCAAAGGAACACAGCCTGCTTAACTTTTTCCCAGTGTAATAATGTAATACATAGATGCTGCAATACATGAACTACAATGCCCAGCATTAGGATATTAATTACTTGAAAGTAAAGATACTTTACACTACTTTGTGAAATGCTGAATCCAATCCCAGGAATTTCTGGGGAAAAGTTAAGTAACTTATGAAAAGATACTGTCTTTGAAAAAAAAAATAATTATCAGACATAAAACTATTTGCATTATACTCTCTTTAGGCAGATCATAATGTAAAAACAGCCGAAATATTTATGCTGATCACAGATTCAGTGAAACATAAAACTCTCATGGCAATTGCAACACAAAGACAATTGTATTGCTGCAGCTTCTTGCAGAGATGGACAAGACATTTTTCATATTATAAATGCCCATCCTCTTACAGAAGAAAAGCAAAACGAGGTTAGAGTATTGATGCTGTTCTGCTTGGTTGTTGGTTGGGATTTTTTCCACCAACCAACAATGCAAAACATTATGTGATTACAAGGAAAATACAGTTTATGAGTTGCTGATCTTCGTCCTTCAAAGCTCTCTTGAAATATGGGACCACGGCACTGAAGAAATAAGAGCTATCTGGACCACGAAACTTGTAAGAAGCTGGTTAAAGAAAAGAAGTTGGTTCAAAGGGAAGGTATTATATGCCACTGTGAGAGGCAACACTGAATTTAAGAAAATCCTGCTTTCAGGACCTTATTCAAAAGGCAAAGCCCTAAAGTACTGGGCCAGAAAGTTTTGGGATATGTTACAATGAAGAGATGTTGTCCAATGTAGTCACATAAACAGGATGCAAGGGAGAGTTACACAAACAGAAAGGGTTAGTGAGCCAGTGTTTGCAATAAAAACAAGTTCCAGAAGGATTTGGGGAGGGGGGGAAATCCTCAAATCAATTCCATCTTCCACACTTGGGAGTGTCCTTGCTGACACACATGTGCAGCATCCACAGAAAATCAAAGGGCATGCAGACCAAAGGGGGAGCAGCCTCCGAGCCTTACACAGCAACTTCCTAACCCTCCCACAGCACTCCTGTCGCTGCAGCCGCGCAGGGCACTGAAGGGTTAATATTAACACCACGCCGTTTGCTCAGCATCTCTTTTGAAGAATGCACTGGGTTTATAAAGCCCACACAAACAGGAGCCCCTCCTCGTCCCTCCCAAACACACACACTCTGCAGCAGCACAATAAACACCCGGAGACAAAGAGCAGCTGAAGAAAAGCCCCCTGAGCCCAGCGCAGCGCTGGCAGGAGAGCACAGAGAGGCTCTGTCATGGCAGGGGCACGATAAGGCCAGAGACAAAGGCTCCAGTGTTTATGGGGACAGATACAGGGGCAGCCAGCGGCCCACACAGCTTCAGTTAGTCATCTGCAGCTGGAGGGGACAGCTCGGCTCCGGAGAGGGGAGTTCTCCCACCGCAGCTCCGGGGGCTGCTGGGGCAACTCCAGACCCAGAGCTCGTGTCCCCTGTCCGAGCCAGAGGCCCCCGGCCCACCACTCATCCCATTTCCAAACCCCTGCCAAGATCTGGCACCTGGAAACCATATTCAAACCGAGCTTGGCACGAGTGGTGTTGATGCAGCAAACACTGTGAGATGAAGGACAGGAGAAAACTGAAAGGACCATGATGTGAAGTGTCGCTTCCAGCAGAGAAATCCCAACTGAGCACAGCTCCTTCCTGCTGAGATGCCCAGGTGAACCCCACGTGCCCAGGTGGGAGAGCACCTGAATGCCCCCTGCCCACAGAGGGGGGGCAGTGTCCAGTGCAGAGCAGCAGTACTCACATGAGCCATAATCATAGCACAGACTTAATACGTAAAGCACACATTTACTGATGGCCACAGACATTCTCACAGATGGAGCCTAAGGGGTGATTTAAAGCCTTCTGTATGTCCTGTACTTTCATTAAATCTGAGAGGGTTTTCTACTGTTATAAAAAAAAAAAAATTAAGGTCAAGCAAATGCTCAAAACACTCCTGTTTTGTTTTTTTCCCCCCAGTGCTCAAGCCAGTGCAATAACATGACCCTCATCTGGCCAAGCACATGACTGAACAGTATATAAGTAGGGGACAGTGCTGACTGGGCAGCATTGTATACAGTACAAGAAATAATGATGCTATCTCTTACACACTGGTGCAAATTTCATGGTACTGAGAAAAGCACCTTTTCTTAAGAGAAATATTACACTTCTGGTAGCAACGCCAGCATGCTTCTAAACACTACTAAATGACAAATGCAACATGATCCTGAGCAATGGAAAACACATACATAAGGATAACAATTAATGATATTTACTGGGATTATCTGTACTTCACCAGTGTGCCAACCAGTGCAGGCTCTGAGCTTACTCAATGTGTCTCCTCTGTTTTGCAAGGCTCCATGCTCTGCTGACTTGTTCTGTCATAAATCACTAAGCATTTGCTATCCATCAATAACCATTAACCAACCTGTTTTTTTCATGCCACAGAAGGGCTTAGGTATTTTCCTCACTCCACTCTGCACAAATGCCATGCCATATTAGAAAGTCACAGGGAGCCCAGAAAGAAACAGTTCTAAATGCACATGTTGATCACAAAACAGCAAATTATGTATAAACACTACTTTAATGATCACATTATGGGCAACCCCCCTCTGAATGACCTTGGAGTTGAGCAGTGCAGCAGCTACCAATGAAACTGCCAACCCCACAGCCCGGGGCATCCATATGCACAACTGCATCTAGGGCTGTGCAAGGCACCCTGCTGAGCTGATTGAAGGTGATGGTGTGTGGGAGACCCCAGACAGACCCAGCCTGCAGAGGTGACACAGCCTCGACCTATGCGGCTGCCCAAAGCAGCTGGAATCACACAGAACTGCACCTCCTGGGAAATGTTGCTGGTTTTGAGCAGGGAAGAGAAAACCAACCAGCCCTGCACCTTGACGGAGACATTCCAGATGAAACCCCAAGCTCCTGAATACCTGTCTCTTTGGTACCTCATTTCTGTTGACACTGTTCACCCACCTTGCCCAAGCTCTTACCTTAACTACCTTCTTGCCAGCTTGGAGCAAGCACACCCTTTGTCCCACCATTCCAGGCACCCAAGCTCAGGCTACCTCTGACCATCAATGTGTTTCCCATTCCCTTTGCACCATACCAAAGCTCCCATTCTCCCAGTCCCACACCCACTCTGCTAATGGGCTTAGCTTGTGTTCCCCTGCTTCAGAGGAACAGGGAATTATTCCTGACATACTTCACAGAGAGTTATCTCCTGAAAAGCTGTTTTGTTCAGGCTGAGGTCACCTCATCACCATGTTCCTCACCTTGGCACCCAGTAAGAACTGCTCCATTTTCAGCATCAGCCAGACTACTCAGGTGTGAGGCATTAAACTGTAGCATGTATATACAGCTTATAATGTTCTGAGTGCTTTAAAATTAACAGCTATTTAATTCAAATCCTCTGAAATACATAATTAAGTTTAGGTTACAGGACAGGGAAGCAGAGAGGAATGAAATGCCTCACCCAAGGTCACAGTAAGCCAGGATTAGGACCTGGAGCCCATGGCCGCTTGTCGCCAGGGAGCATGCCCTGACTTTTCACCAGTGTCAAAAGCCAAAGTATTACCTTAATGAGATAAAGGTTGACCCCTCGTGATGATCCTTTGACATTTTAATCCCATTTTCAACACAGCTACAATGTTTTTCACAGAAGGAAGGATCAGGATCACTCCTCAGTTTTTCCACATTATGATCTATTTTTGATCTGAGCTCTCAGCACTTCCCGCGTCAGCTCCCACAGGAACATCCCCAGCCAGGAGAAATGGACTATGGAATGGAGAAAAACATTTCCCAATCCTCCAAGGTGAGACACGGGATTGTTGTTGAGAAGTCACGTCCGTGCAGTACAGCCAGTGTAAGGGAGAGCGGGGACAAACCCTCCCCACTCCCAGGGGACACGCGCGACACCGCGGGCTGGAGATTCCATACGGTTATCTGCCTTTACCCTCCATGCATCTGACAGCACAGATCACTGCAGAAAAGCTCTGGCCTTGAGGCTACACTTAATTGACTTGACTCTTAATTACATTAAGAGTTCAAGTACCTGCTTCTCCAGTCCCAGAGCAGAGGAATAACCTCAGTTAGAAGTGACTACATTTGATTGCAGAAACACCTTTGAAAAGGTTCTGATTTCTGCTTTGAATCTATTTTTTAGAACTGGAGTCAATACAAAGTTATTTGCCTCTGGCCTTTGTGCCACTTGTGTCCCACAATCTGCCCTTTTCTTAATCCCTCCTGCCATCAATATATTAATAACCCAAAGGTTAATGCCATGGGCTTCTGCTGTTCCATGGACCAAATTAGCAGGGAATGTTCCATTTTATACTTTCTTCCTCAATTTTAATCCTGTCAACTCTTAAGCAAAGAACAATAAAAACACAATTTCTTCTTACACGTATTTAAAATTCCACATTAGTAGTTCACTGTTCCATAGTTTAAGTAGGTACTAAGCCTCCTGCATGTAGAGCCCATCTCTGTAATTTAAGCAGCCATCACCGAGTCAGTTCAGAAGGCATTTCAGTCATGTAAGATTAAAGCATGGAGACAGATGCAGCTTTGGTGTGATGTTTTTAAACAATGGATACCTTATTTGAATTGCAAGGGCAGGATAACAAGAAATAAAAGAAAGCTATTCATAGCACTCTGCAATGTTCAAGTCATACATCTCAGAAAGGCAAACTGTTGCCTGCAGACAAGTTTGTCCTCTCCTGATGATCTGCTGCTCCAGCAGGGCTGTTACAGCTCTGTCATTCCAGACCCTGCATTTCTACCACACCAGCGATTTCACTGCCCTGTGTCTCTGTCAACCCGAAATCCACCTGAGAAAAGGACAGTGAAACAAAAGAGATCCCAACACGAAATTACAGGCTAACTCAGCCTCCCTGCCAACAGAATATTGGAATTGGAATTATTCTGGAATACTGTTCCCATGTGTCAAGGTGTTTTAACAAATTTTGTCATCCGAACAGAACTTCCAAGTCTCAGACAGAAAACTGGTTCCTGTGATACCTTAAGGGAAAGGCCAGTATAAATCAAGAGGGTTGCAAGCATTTAGCAGCACAGCTCAGGAAAGGGAATACCATTAACAGCCCACGCTTGTACAGCAAAGTACAAGAATTACTGAACCACTCCACCACACACAATGTCACTGGGCTCTGGCACTTGTGGTTTAGCTGAAATATGTCCTTCTTACCAGTTTTGGTTTTCAGCTTATCCTCTGGCTGTGACTTTGGTAGATCCTGGACTCAGCACAGCTGGGGCTTTGCCAAGGTTTTCCAAGGATTGCCAGCTGGGTTGGTAACACAGGCAACAGCCAGCCAAGGCAGGTACTCGTGTGCTCAGTCCTGCCTGGGAAAGGTCCGGTTACCAGTTTTAGCCAACTCTGAGTTTCTCAGCGAAACAAACCTGGGTCACAGGTGTATCATTATCCCATCAGGTTTAGGACACTGAAATACAGATGTCTAAAGCCATTTCAGATGACCTTTATTGTATTTAAAATAACTTCACTGTGCTGAAAGATTAGACAGCACCTGTGGGAGACCTGTCCTCTGCTCCAGGGACACAAAGAGAGCACCTGGGATGTCTGAGGACACCTAAAATACCACTAGACATTGAACTGAACAGTCAGACTTTCACAACACATTTACAAGCTGGTGCTACAAGGCAGGTAATGGCATCTTTTGAGCCATATTCAAAATTACTCCAGTACCCAAGTATCTTTTAGGTGATTTTCAGCTACACAATGAACAACCTAACACAGTGGATTAATACGGGACTCCATGACATCACTGATCTGAATTTAGTCACCACCAAGCCACAAAAGATGGCATTAGTCCGGAGGCACTGCACTCTCTGTTGACTCCCTATGATAAAAAAGCACAGGATAGAGGAAGCCTAGACATGTTTTCTGACTTCTTTTGTCAGCTCAGAGTCATGTTTTCAAGAACCTAATTAACTTGGTGCTTAAAATCCATTTTCCAAAAGCGGATAAGCCCCTAAGAGCTCAAAGCTTAACTGAAAGCCCAGGGGACTGGGCAGATCACTTCCACCCTGCTCCAGCATTGATCCTGAGATTGATGTTGAGACTGATTAAGAGAGAGCTGGGAGTGTCCTTTGGGAAATGATGACTGCACAGCACAGAGGAAGGAGTGGTGTTCACTTGAGTACTTTAAAGTACTTTTTCATTAAAAGGTTTCAGAGCACACGTCTGCTTTATTGAAATGTCCTATTTTCCCCTGCCATTTTCCCCTTTGATTAAGCAAATGAAACAGTTAAAAAACAACTTCCCTGCTGACCAGAGATCTTCTGATATCCTAATTAACAGGAACCACACTGGCACATTTTGTGGTGGCATGAGAAAAACCAAACACAACTGCTGAGAAGCAGAGCAGATATAAGGAAAACCCTTACCTGGTTGCTGAGCTACTTCATACAAAACCCACACAGAGCCATAATCCCTACACACATCCTGCCACATTAGTGCTCCTATCCTTAAACTTCCAGGCATGCCACCAGTAACAGAGCTTGATAACAAATACTGAACGGATGCAGCTCATGAGGAAGGTCTGAATTGGCCTGAAGTGCTTTTTGGGGGTTAAAATGAGAGTGGGACTGGATGCAGAAGGCTGGATTTTCAGAGATACAGGTGGCAAGAGACATTGATCAGCACCTACTGTTATTTTCAAAACTGCTTAAGCTGTTTGTTTAGAACACCATGAGATGAAATGTGTAAAACCTCTGCTCAACCACCAGCTCAGGCAAAAGTCAGGATAAAGAGTGGCTCTATTATAGTATGACAAACTATTATGGCTTGATCTGCTTGACAAACAGAGGGAACCAGCTGAACAGTTTAGTTGCCAGTTGTCTTCTGTGACCACAGCATTGGATATTCCTTTGGATAATCCTCAAAAACTCAGGAGAACACACCATTTTCCATCTCTTTCAGGGCTGTCCCAGAGAAAACCAAAGCTTTCTGCTACCTGGTCTTTATGCAACAGCAAACAAAGCAAACCAAGGCTTGGCCAGCCACAGTTGTTCTGAGAATTCATTAGTCTGTTTGCAGAGTGTTAGTCATAGAGCCAACACCTTTACAGGTCAGCAATTCTTTGGGAAGGTTCACTTGTACTCCACCTAGCTTTAAGAAAAGACAAGGAGATGGCTGCAGAACAACAAATGTGGTTTTGATAATCTAGCACTAATTATATAGAAGCATCGGCTCAAATAAGGCCTTTTACTCACTTAGCAAACACAGATTAAAAGTAATTAAAACATAAAATCTTTTTCTGAATCATTTGAATGGCCTGTTGGACTGTCTGGACTGCCTGACTACACTGCCTGTGGAATAGGTAAAATATGCAACAGGAGGAAAGAGCTAAAAGGCTTAATGCAAAGATTTTGATCTGTGTAATCATTGTGGAAAGTGAAGCAACTCAAGTATTAATATTTAACATGGAGGAAAAGAGACCAAAGAGAAATAAAAATATTACAAAGGATTAGGGAACAACAGATGCCTGTGTTTCAAAAGCTACACTACCAGAGGTTCCAAAAAAAAAGCAGCAGTAAACACCTTGATCTGAGCAATTCCTAATTTAAGACTACAGAGGCCACTGACATTAGGGAGCTGAACACCTGGTAAAAGATTGGCTGGGTTTTTTTTAAGTTTTAATAAGAAGATATAAGATTAGAGATCTGGGGTGCAAGAAGCACACAAGAAAAGGCATTGAAGACTAAGTCATGACAAAATTGCTTGTCATCAATTTAAATCTGCAGATGAACTACTGGTAGGACATTCTTTTGAAGGGTGGCCACTGGAAGAGACCCTCCCATGGTAGGAATGTAACTCAATAGCAGAGGCGACCTTATAGTTGAAGCATCTCCATTTAGTTCAGATTTTAGCACCTAAACAAGTACTCTCAGAGTCTACACAAGGCCCTAGTAAGTTTCGTAGTAGTTTTAGAAGAAGAAGTACCCAGGGAATCTCTGCTGCACAAGTCAGGAATTTCTTAAAGAGCACATTTTATTTTCAGCTTTTCGGATTCACCCTGACCAATAACTCTGTCCATCTTGTCTTTCTTACACAGAAAGCCACATTTAACTCTTCCAAAAATGTATTAAAATGCAAATAGAAAAAGATCAGCTCTACTCAGTATCTGGTGGTTCCAAGCTCTTAGCACAGCCACAAGAACAAGCACTGAATTTCAAGTTCACATTGTCACAGCTCAGTGCTATTACAGTGGAAACAAGGTCGCATTCAGAAGGTAAATGAGAGGAGATCTGATCAAAACCCTGTTCACAAGGTCTCATTGTGAATTTCAGCTGACTTTCTCTGCTCTTTACAGGCCTGTTCACATACAATTCCTCTCTGAATAACAGCAGGAGTAGTTAAAATCTCTTTGCCCTGAGAGACTTGCCAGTGTCCATACAAAAGAGTTTTGCTGTTTACTTGAGTCTCCTCAAGGTTTGTTAAGTCTCAAATGAAAAATCCAGCCTGGATATGTCTGTCTTGAATAAAATTTTACAACCAGTTCAAAAGCAGTGCAGAGTGTACCAGGAGAGGGAAGTTCTGCTCCAAAGTCATAGGCCCAAAGATACACCTGGCACAGCACAGTGGCAAAGCCAGGCAGAGGTGAGAACCGCTCTGCCCTGCGAGTCCTGCACCGGCACGGCCAGCCAGGGCTTCACAGACACCAACCTCCCTGTCACATCTGCTCAGGGAGCATCCCACTGCCCCACGAGGCTCTGGCACCAAGCGCACCCCTCTGAAAGGAGGGCCACAAACCCTGTGGGATAACCACGTCTGCCAGCTCGGGGGCCCATGAGGAGTGCCATGGCAATGCAGCCCGGCTGCTTCGCATCCCTGGCGTGCCCAGCAACCTGGCACAACAAACACTGAGCCCTGCACAGCAAATGCCCACAGAAACCCTATATCCTACACGTGCTGCAATGTCCCTGTGGTAAACTCAGCACTACTTTCTTTGGAACTGTTAATACCAGTGGGCCTGCCAAAAACTTTAGTCACCTACAAACTATACCCCTGCAAAAGAATGACTGAAACTTTCAGTATGTAGCATCATCTCAAAATTAATTTCCTGAAAGCTACAGAAAAACAGAACTTCCCCTTTTTAAAATAAAATACCCCTACTTGCTGCTTTAATCCAAATTGATCATTTCCACAACTGTCACAGCTCATTATTTAAAAATATAATTTTTATATTTCTTAGGAGGGCCTTGGCTCTATATACTTGTGACATTAGCACACCACAATTATTGGGATTTCTGTATACTGTGGTATTTCCTGATTTTGTTTGTTCTGGAACATTTCCTGCCTATGCACCTGTAAAAACGAGATGAGATCAGGTATAACCATCTCATACCTACAGCAAAATGAGTTTTAAGCCAAACTCTGTTCTGGTGATTTTTTTAGAAAACAACTGTTAAAAAAGCCCGAGAAAAATATCCATAAACATCAATCTTTCTGTGAATGGAGACAAAACCATGGGTGTTTCACAGAAATAAGGGATTCTGAGTTTGATCTGGTTACTGGTTTCAGTCTGATCTCCAAACTTGCCAGGTTTGGAGTTCCCTTTGTCTTCCTCCCTGCTAGTTCTGAGGCTTCTGCTGCCCAGAAGGTGATTATCCCTCTGCTTTGAGGGACATCCTTGGAGTTTACTGACACATTCCCCCAGAAGGTGCTGATCAGGAGAATCAGCAGAAAACTAATTTGTCAACTCATATGGCTGTACTAGGAATATTCCTGAGATAAATGACTACTAGCTAGAGTAAGGAATCCCATGATTTTCCTTGATTCTAGCTTACAGACAAGCAGATTATTCTCTTCAGCTCAGAAAGCAGCTTCCCAGCTATTTTACCCCAGAAGTTCATCACTCAGCCATTACTGGGTTAACAGTGGTGACAAAACAGCTGTACTTCCATTTCTGGAAAATACAATTATAATAGACAGAATACCAGTGTTGAGTGTTTCGAGAAGTACAGGAAATTAAAAAGCAAACAAACAAAAATCCAGCCCTAAATCTAACCATATAAACTCAGTTACTAATGGCCATCAGTGAGCAGCAAGTACATGTGCTCCTCCATGTCCAGGGCACACACCGCGACTGTCACCACTGGATGTGACCTGGGGCTGCAAGTTAAGGATGGAGTTTCCTAAAACCTCCTGTCCAAGAATGTGATGGCCACATACTAAACCCAGTCTTATGGTCATTTCCAGCCTGCTGCTGTGAGGGGGTGGGGAGAGGCCTGCGAGTCAGTGTCCACAGCTCACCCAGGGCTTCAGCCCTGCCCAGCACCTGATACAGGCATCAAAACTATCGGCACAGGATGAGACACATCAAGAGAAGAAATGAGACAGAAGGGGAGAGAAGAAAGCTCATAACATAATGAGGTGTTTATCTGTAAAACCTTGCCCACTTCAAAGCAGAAAGAGCTTCAACTCCTTGGTAAAAAAAAGGAGCTTTTAATTAAAAGATCAGTCAAAGATTTTCCACAGTCAAGCAGCCTCAAAGAAACTATGTGTGGAGGAGGCTGAGAGTAATTTCTAACATGAGTAGTCCATTCTTCAAACTCCACAAGGTTTTATGAAAGCAGCATTTCTCAAGATCTAGAAGATAAGGATTGTGGAAATATCCTCAGCCCCTCAAAGAGCACTGTCTCTTCCCTTCTGATGCCTCCATCCTCATCAGCTTTTGCTCTGGAACAGCCTGGTGAAATGCTGTCTGAGCTTCGTGCCCCCCATCTTGGGGCAAGAGAGACTGTAAGCCCAGGACAGATGGATCATCACATGGGTACCAGCTTAGGCTCAGGCAAAGTTATGCCACGTACTTTAGCAGGCTGGGAAATAAAACTTGAAGTATTTCTGTACGTTGCTTTAACCAGCTGAAAACAGGCTGTGTTGAATACACAGCCTTCCATTAGACAAAGGCTTAAACAACTTGGAAGATTTAAATGAATTGCACCACTTTCTGGAACACTCTCCATACAAGGAATATCTGCAGACAGGGATGGACACGACACCAGCACCTTGTTCCCTTCCAGCATCAGAACACCAGCACCAGGGCTGGCATTACAAGCTCTGAGGAACCAGACTTAGACCCACTTCTCTTTGGTCACAGAATTTTTTATGCTTTGCTTTTTCCTTTCTGAAAAAAAAAAAAAAGGATTCTGATCATTCACCCTTGAACAGGCAAAATGCAACATTTTCCCTACAGGCTGCAATTCAGCAGCTCTTTTACTTTACTGCAGACAGACAACACCAGGGCTACTGCACTCTGGAGGAGCTTTCTCTGAGCAGAGAATGCAGGCCCTGGAATGACTCGTGTTCATGGAAACTCCGTGTCATCCCGACTTACCAGCTGGTAATTGTGACTAATGGGCCTCATTGCTGAGTTGGTCCAGTTCTGCACAGGCACAGGGAATTACCTCCAGTTTATTTCTGGAATCACATGCATTTTTGGCCATAAGAGTAAGTATTTAGTTATACTTTTGAAGGTCTTTCTCTTCCCAGTCCTGCAGAGAACTCAGCTCCCGCCAAGAAATTTATCATTATCCACACCCTTGCAGAAACAACCCCTATAAAAAAGATTATATGAGGCATAATTATTTGGTATTACAAGGATTTCTACATCTTCAGTATAAATGCTGCAATGGCACAATGCAGGGTGTGAGAAATACAAAAGAACATCCTCCAGATGCAGGGAAGAAACCACCTTTGCATTCTGCCTTGGTCATACTAATTAAAACAGCCTTCTATCCTTAAGTGCTGGATGGGATTTCTCCCATCAGTTGTATCATCCTGGTTTAGAAATGAAACAGACCATAAAGAAATCAAAACATATTTAACTACCATTCATCAAATTATTCTGAATATTGGTCCCTAATCCATGGCAGAGAAATGCCAAAGAAAGGTTAAGGATAAGCTACATTTCAGTAGGGGAAGAAAGAGAAGTCAGCCAAAGTAAGTACAGTACGTCAAAGGACTAACTGCACCCTGCCCGAGGCCCTTTCCAGCTTTCATACATTAATAAAAATTACTTCATTGAAGTCATTCCTACTTGCTTGAGTAGCAATGATTTTAACATTTAGCACCAAAGCATCCATCAGGACAAGAATATGAGAGGAACATAACTCTGCTCCTGAGATGTGGACACATTTACTTAATCCCTAACAGTTTTCCTAAGCAATAGAACAAATTCCAATCATGATACAAAACCTACACAGCTGGTAATACATGGAAAAATATATGTCCCTGTTTCAGCCAACATCCCCCCAACATGTGCTCAGAACCAGACCCTGTAAACTCAAGTTATCCTTGCACTTTCCCAAAGGTGTATTTTTCCAATGATGAATATTGAATTTTCCTGTAAGAACTCTACATTTGAATTTTGCTGCTGATAGAGACACAGAGCTTGTTAGCTGTGTGCTACACATCCTGATTGAAAGGGAGAAAAGTGCAGCTCTGAGGGAATTTATGGCCTGAGAGAACTGACTGATGATCACAGATCACACAAGGACAGAATGCTCTGCCTCTGCCCATGCAATCCATATCTATTGATGCTTGTGGAAAAACATGACTGCTCCATGAAATGTAATGGATGGAACATTCCAAAAGAGATCTGTGAACACATGTCTGCTTTGGACTGCAGTAAGAAAAAGGCTGCTGCATGGAAAATCTAACAGCATCTCTCACCATCATCAGAGACCCTCAGCCTTTTATCAGCTTGAATTATTGTGCTCAAACTGCTTGGAGATACAGCATGGGAAAGTTTCAGAAAATAACGAAAATATCAAATATTTGTCAATCTTCTAGTGTTAGTCTGTGAGAACCACAGAAGAATCAAATTAATTCCTCTTCAAGCAATGTAGTGCCAATGAAATCAGAGAAGTACTGCTCCAGCTTCACAATTTCATGTTGTTTTGAAAGCTACACTCCCTGTGGAAATCAGGACATTTTATGAAGAGCAAATTAGCAAACCAGGGGAGGAATTGAAAATAGGAAAAAATAAGAGAACTTACTTTGCTGAAATACTAGTAGCTCCAAAACACAGAACTGCTTCCAAATAAACTCCTCAGCACCTCCAGGGCTCTGGCAGGTTTCAGTGGGAAGACCAAGGGGCAGTACTTGCTTAATTTTCTTTGGCCAACTTTACAACTTTATGATCTTGAGGAGCCAAATATTACCCAAACAAAAGGAAGCAAGCTTTCCTTTTTCTCCAAGGCCAGTGTTAATCCCTCCTCCTTTCACCCCTTCCCCTCTTTCAAGTCATTCAATACTGTGTCAGAACCAACACAATCACAACCATCCCCTGGCTGGTTCCCTGTCACCCTGCCACTGTCCAGCCAATTGTAGCATATTAACTAAACTAATAAAACAGTCATCAAGAAAATTACTTTTACATTTACTGTCAGGTTAGATGTACTATTGATAGATCCTAGAACACAACCAGCACTGGGGCAAAAGCACCATCTGCAGAGACGGGATAAGCTCTTCCTGCCCAGCTCATTCAGTAAGATTCCCAGAAGCTCCCTGCCCTCATCCAAGAATGGCTTTAATTTTCATCAGCAAAACAATCTAACACAAAACAAAATGCATAAACCGCATCCTGCTGCCTGCCATGCCCTGAAAGTTCTTCTTGTAAAAGCCCATGGAGAAAGTACTCCCACTCAGCACATCCTCCCAGCCAATGTGGAAAACTGTTGGGAAGGCCCTTTAGTGCAGGAGAACTTATTGATGATTTCTTCCATTAATTTAGCATTCACTGGCCTTTCAACTTGGAATCAGGGGACCTCAGATTATCACTTAACTCTGCCCCAAACAGACAATTTCAGAGGCAGCAGGTTACTCATACTTATGACTAAATTCCTCTAAGAGGCCATTCCAAACTGTGACATAGTCTCTGGCTGCTCCCCTTTTGCTGGCCTGGGAGCAAAGGAGATGCTGCCACTGACATCTGTTTGTCGGTACTCCTGAAGTGATTTAACAGTGTCAGTCCAGTCAAGCCACCTCACAAGTCTAACCCTAACTGGCCTTGGAAGAGAAGCTTAAGTCGGGTAAAAATTACCCTCCAGGGGAAAATAAACTTCTTCAATACCCGTTTAATCAGCAATGTGTTACTACTCTGAAAAATGAGAGCATTTGTAAATCCCCCATGCAAGAATGACTTGTGGGAGGGAGAGGTGACTAAGGAATTAAACTATCCATTGGAGAGCAAACTGTGGTTTGTTGGCTCCACCAGGAACAAAAGGTCTATGGCTCGCTGCCCGAGCTCCAAGAGGACATGACTTGCTGTCGGTATTTCCATGAAAGCTGTTATGTGTTTCATTAGCTTTGCTGGCCCCTCTCTCCTCCCTCCCTTCCCCCCACACCATCCTTAAACTCATCTGGTCTCCTGAGCTCCTGCTTGGCAGAAATGGTGTTCTGACACACAACAGAGTTAAAAGGAACAGCTCCCATGTTTAGGAGAGAGGGAGAGAAGCAGATGAGGAAGACTAGAGAGAGCACCCAGAAAACATCTGACTACACAACCCAAAAGAAAAACAGAAATCACAAGAAATAATATATTCCTGTAATACCATTTATCTTGGAGGTCTCCTATGTTTTACAAACTACATATCCTACACTGATGAATCCCTTCAAGCCCCTGGGCCAGGACAAAACAGACGTAAGAAAACAGATCAATACTGGCTCAGTGTATGAACTGACACTTGATATTCTCATCCAAGCCATGTAAGCATGTTTTACAAATAAACACAGTCCCAAAAAAAAGTCTAACCCTTGGATAACCCCACCCGTCACCTTGTTCCAACTAGAGAAGTTCACATTTCCCATTCAACTGATTCTTTCAAGAAAGTTTCTCTGTGTGTTGAGTCATTTTTTCCCACCTCTTCCCAAAGATATTAATCATCACATCACCTGCAGATGTTTAGAGGATAAACAAACCCCACCATCACCGTGTCAACCAGTGTCAAAGAATGTCAGAGCTCCTGTTCAGCAGTAACACGAGGCCTCCCTGTTTCCAAGGCAAACTGTGTTTGAAAGGCTTTCTCCCAATAAACACTGTGTATGGATAACACTGGATTCTTCCGTACAACTCCCATGAAATGTCCAGCTATTCCACAGGTGCTCCAGCCTGTATTTGTATAGACTGATGGTTCCTTCAGCTTGGGGTAATCAGTTTCAAAAGCAGAAAACTACTGACAAACTGCAGTCACATTCACTGTTGTTTTGCATCTGTTTCTGTACTACTTCATAGGCATTTTCACTCTTTAGAAATAGGAACATTGCAAGCACTCGGGTATAGCCAAGGAAAGCCAACCACTTGCAAGGAGCAGAGTTTTGGCAAACAAGTGATGCAAACCTGGATCACACACCACACAAGTTCTCACAAAGGATTGTAAAAGTTGCTCAAAATAAGTTTCAAATTAGAAGCCAGGAAAAGCCTAGAGAATCTAACATTACTACAAGCAATCCTCTCAAATCCTTGTTAGGCATTTACACTCTTAGCAAGATGGAGATTAAGATGATACTGGGCTGTTACAGAGTCTTGGAAGTTTTCTGTTCCAGATATTCCCATCAGACACCAGCACTGGATTACTTCTCCCTGTCTTCCCAGTCCCCTCCTCAGGTAGCCACATTTCTTTCTGATTCCCCTGCATTAACATGTTGGCTTCCAACTGCTCAGCTTGGGGGCAAGAACTTCCTTCCTGTACCCTGACAGCACTGACCAGCCTGCTCACACTTACCAGGAAAACCTGTTCAAGTACATAATACTCTCATAAGTCTACGTAAATAAGCATTTTACTGAAGGTTACAATGTACATCACAACAGGATCAGATATTTCAAGACTTCAATATCCACTGACACCGAGAAGAGGAACGAGTGCTTTGCAAATCTGTCTCCAGGCCCCCAAGATGGTTAAGTCTGGTGTGAAAGACTTAGAGATGAGCCCAAACTGTGTCCATAGAGCTTCCTGAAAAGGTAAATAAACTAGATGACTGAGTATCATGCTCAGGCAAAAAGGTCACAGTATGAGTGTCTGTAGTTAAAGCTGTCTCATGAGCTAGATCAATAAAGAGGCCCATTCCTGGGTTTTACTTTGGTTATTCTAAAAACCTAAACTTAACGAGGAAGACAGTTATCCAAGACACAGGTATTCCTGAATGAGAGCTGAATTAAGTCTATCCAACCTGAAAGAGAACTCAGAGATACTTTCACATTCTAATGTGAGAAACAAGTTTTTACATCCTATCAGTGAAAACCTCAATACAAACTCTGCTTCAGAAGTCTCTGCATTATCCTGAGTTCCAAAGCCAGAGCTCTCACACACAAGGAGTATGTTGTCAGAAATTGTTTTGTCAGCAGAAATGTTCCAGAAACTTTCTTCATCATTAAACAGTTTTGAGTGTGTCATTCAACACAAACCACTGTTTTTCAGTCCTATTCACACTTACAAACAGCGAGGACATATTAAAGCAAGGCATAGTACAGCCTACACTCAAAAACTGAGAACAGTTTAAAAACTGCTTATGTGCAAATGTTCTGTTTCTCCTTCAGTAACAAAAATAACATAAATCACAGGACAAGAGAAAACAAAGGATGAAAGATTTTCCAAACCCACAGGGGTCTGCACGTCATTTATCATTTATGTTAATAGTAATAAGCTGTTCAAATGTCACCTCTGCAAAATCAGAGTGTTTTCTCAGACTGACCAGAAGTTAGCAGTGTACCTCCCTGTACCATTATCCAGCTCTCCCGTAGTTTATTGTCAATATTATCCCTCCTAAATGACAGTAACATGGTCAGCTCCAGCAAAACTTCTATAGCTGGCCAGTGGAATATAGACTGGGGGGGCTGGGGATGTTGGCAGCCATACTTTCCAGCCTGAAGTTTAACTTTCCCTTAGGGCAGCATTTCTTCTGGTGACTGGATACTGGCAGCTTTTGTGTTCTTCATTAGCCTGCTGATTAACATAGTGCCAGAGAGTTCTCACTACACCTCACTGCTGTTCCAGCACTGCTGGCAGATCTATTGTGAGCGATCCCCGAGCAGCAATGCAGCCTCATCTGCCGCTTGCCTTCCCTAACAATACTACAGAGATCAGGTACATTTGTATTTGCTTTAAAACAATACCTACATATCTAATCCGAAGTTATAAGAAACCCCAATCAAACAATAACAACTTAAATGGAATTTTGTGAATGGAATTCCCATGACAACAGCAAGAAACAGTGCCAGGAAATACAACGACTGCGGTTTTATGTGTGATAGAGGGTTCTAAATTTGAAAAGAAACTAAGAAATAAGCAGCAGGGATCAGTGGGCCTACTGGGTTTTCCCCCTCATTCAGCATTTGAGAAACAAGCAAAATCAATCAAAAGGCAACCAAAGCAGCTCTGCAGCATCAGGAACAAATTACCAGCCGTGCTGGTGCACAGTGCAGACATTTGGCACAAGGGGAACGAGATCTACCTGATACCAGCTCTCAGCTTTCTATGAAATCTGCTCCTGATTAACATGCAGAGCACTACACTTCTGAAAGGACAATGGTGGGAAGACCTTCCACAAAGGCATCATTTTAAATTCTAAGGCCTGGAAAATTTCAGGCCTGAGGCCACGAACAATGGTGAAGGCTAACACAGCCAAGCTACAGATCCTGACAAGTTGTACGCACATCACTACATCAGCTTGGTAACTTTTTAGCTGCATCATGCGGGCTATGTAAAACAATCAGTCAGCGAGCAGGGTGCCTCCCTTGCAGGCGTTCTGCTCCGAAGGATTCCTTTCGGAAGGGCTCCCTAAGGAGTGCCGCGGCCGCAGGTAGGGAGCCGCAGCGGCACAGAGCCTTTCACGGGGCTGGGGCTGNAGAGCCGCGCTGCGGCCCCGCCGAGGCGGCACAGCCTCTCCCGCCTCCCTCCCAGCCGCGCTGGGCAGGCACTGAGCGGCGGCAGCGCCGCGGGCCGGCCGGGGACACCCCGCGGCCGCCCGAGGAACTGCAGCGGCTCCCGCCGCGCCCGCCGACACCCGACACCTGGGAGCGGGGATGGGAGCGCAGGGCGCCGGGAATAGGGATGGGAGGGAAGCGAGCCNGGTGGGAAGACCTTCCACAAAGGCATCATTTTAAATTCTAAGGCCTGGAAAATTTCAGGCCTGAGGCCACGAACAATGGTGAAGGCTAACACAGCCAAGCTACAGATCCTGACAAGTTGTACGCACATCACTACATCAGCTTGGTAACTTTTTAGCTGCATCATGCGGGCTATGTAAAACAATCAGTCAGCGAGCAGGGTGCCTCCCTTGCAGGCGTTCTGCGCCGAAGGATTCCTTTCCGAAGGGCTCCCTAAGGAGTGCCGCGGCCGCAGGTAGGGAGCCGCAGCGGCACAGAGCCTTTCACGGGGCTGGGGCTGGGGCAGAGGCAGCAGCGGCGGTGTGCCCAGCGAGCCGGGAGCCGCCGGCGCTCGCTGCGCCCGCAGCCCCGTGCCAGCCCCGCAGACACCGCGCCCTCCCCGCGGCTCGCCCCGCAGACCTTGCTCGTGCTCCTCCGCTCGCCCCGGCTGGTTGCCCATCTCCGGTCGCCGCCCGGCTCCTCCCGAGCTCCTCTACGGCCCCGGCGCGGCGCTCATGCCCGGGCTGGGCGCGGACCTGCCTCCCTGCCCTGCGCTGCAGCCAACTCCGGCGGGCACGGGCAGGNAGGGATGGGAGCGCAGAGAGCCGGGACACAGGGATGGGAGCGCAGCGAGCCGGGGTCGGAGCTCACCACCGGCGAGGACTTCGCTTGGAAGGTGGAGCAGAGCTTCGCTGCCCCGGGGTTGAAGCTCAGAGGGGTGAATGGGCAGAGAGCCGGCTCTAGGTCGTACACCAGGGTATTTCCAAGCAAAATGCTGAAAACACAGCTGGGAGCGAAAGAAGGCAGAGGGACCTTCAGGGAAGACTTGAGCGGCCAAAGACAACATTAATTCCCAATTCACAACACCCCAAGCGTGCTTGCAGCAAACAGACCCTGGCCGTAGATCCAACTACACTGCCGAGCACAGCACTGACACATCTGGGCAAGGGCAGCTCTTGGCTGTCCCAAGTTAGGGGACCAAG
The DNA here is from genome assembly GCA_013400415.1 of Scytalopus superciliaris. NCBI lineage: Eukaryota > Metazoa > Chordata > Aves > Passeriformes > Rhinocryptidae > Scytalopus > Scytalopus superciliaris. The sequence goes on along the minus strand of VXBX01010860.1, from coordinate 369,468 downwards.
TTTCAGCATCTTCTGAAAACACAGATACCCAAGACACTGAAATAGAGGTTGAACTCCCCAGAAAACCTGACTGTTATGGTGAGCACAAGCCCCCTCTGAGAAGTCCCATCTATCAGATCTGCTCCCAACGCTCAGGGACCATTCCTGGGCCAGCCGAGCATCCCCAGCTGCCCTCAGCCTCCACTGCTGCTGGGAACAGCCACCACATTGCAGTCACTTCCATATTATGAAAAAAACCCAATAGGATACATTGAAAACTAGTAAAACCTAATTCTCTTTATCAAAGGATGTGGTGTTTATTCCCAAAAAAGTTACTACAGTGATTGCCAATTTTCTCCTCATGCTAGTTCCTTTCAAGCACTAAAAAAACCCCAACAACCAAATCTGATAGACACTCTAACCACAAATATGATCTACATACTGTATCTCTACCATCAGTACTTTCGTCTGTGACTGGTACTGCAAGAGCAGCTGCACAAGGCAGGCCTACCCAGACCTTGGCCACCAGCCCATCTTTCAAAGAAATCAAGATGCTCCTCACTAATGAGAGTCCTGACATACCCAGAAACAAGGATACTGAATTACTCCAGTGATCAGTTTCCATTATGTGGATAACTAACAATCATCTTAAGTCTTGGTTTCAACAAGAGGGTTGAAAAACAAATTCAGAAATAATAAACAAATGTGTCTCCCAGGCTCAAAACAGACTAATTCTGTGTATTTTATTTTCAGGCTAGCTAGTTGTGAATCCATTGTGGATTCACAATGTGGAGATCATTCATTATGATAGAAAGAATCTTGCTAATGTTTCAGTATAACAGGGTGAGTTAGTTGTCAGTCATAGGTTTTCCACTGTTCTTCCTCTGACACTTTAACGGATGAAGTGAAAGGTTTTCACACAGCTGTCTATATTTGGATGACATTAAACAACTCCTGTCTGCTTCTGTCTTATGACATGCCAAGTACAAAACCTTTTGTTTAATGAATAAGTCACCTAAGTTCTATAAAAAGGGACCAGCAATAGTGCATTCTAAAAGTCATCTTACAATCTCTTAAGTCCTGTGTCGCATTAGGATGGGTACTCAGCTTGGCCTTTCAAAGGTACAAACATCCTTCAACAGCTGTTGAAATGTATCTCCCAGACAAAGATATTTTCTTCTGTTACAGACTAAAGAGAGACTTCTGCTTTTCTTCAACAGGACTCACCCAGGGGTTACATTTGCTGAGAGTGTCTATCAGGTTGATAAATCCTGAAGCTGAGCATTTGTTATTTCATCACCTGCTCTCTATTTCTGTAACCACAAAAGGGAGTAGAGTAACAGGGTCTCAGTGCAGCATGGGTGCAAGCCTGGAGTAATTATAAAATGTAATCACTGAGTCAGAGCAAACACACCTGAAATCTGAGTGCTGTAGCAGAGCCAGGGCTCGAAGAACCAAGCTGTTATTTCTGTCAGTGGCACAAAACTACATCACAACATTCTAACACCATGACAGGGAAGATGATGTAAGGCAAAAGACTTCTAGCCCAAGTCCACAGTGAAAGGTAAGGCATGAATTTTAAAAATACAGCTACAGCCTGAATGAAAGTAATGAAGAAGAGATTATTGTTTATGGAGCTGGCAGTTCAAACTGGGGAAAAAGAAAAAGGAGTAACAACAGGCATGGTGATTTGGTAATAAATGACAACAGACACATGGCTAAATCTTTAGGCAACTACTGGCTATCTGAGCATTTTACATTATCTTGCCTTCCTCTTCAGTAAGAAAAGTATAAAACTGAATGAATTAATTTCATCTCTATAAGGCAGATTGGCTGGTTTCTTCCTAGGCATGAAGTTTGACTCATTCCTTTGCCCTTTGTTGAACTGCCAAAAAACCCTCACAAACACTCCTTTCCTTTATAGTGAGAAAAGGAACGAATTACTCCAGGTGTGACACACATAATTCTTACAACTCACTAGTCAAATGACAGGACTTATTTGCCATAACTTTTCTTCACATCCAACTCTCACAACACAGCAAATGAATTAGTGTAAGTTCTGCTCAAACTGTAATCCCTGCTCACAGAGTGACCTCAGAGTTGCAGGGGCCAGGCAGCTCTCAGTCACTCCAGAAGGCTGAGGCATAAAGAAGTGACAGAGGCTGATGCTGCACCTTCTCTTCAAGACTGATGAGGCTTAAAGGTGGACACTGACTATCAATACCAGACTTCACACTGTCACACTCTGTATCTTCTGTTAATGCTAAAGATTTTATGAGCACCAAGTACATAAGTAGTAGGGGAAATAAATTTACAGCATCATGCACAGTAGTGGACTCCAAAAGGTTAGGAATATAGCATCTAAGTCAAAACCCAGAACAGCGAAAGGGGTTTTTTAACCGTGCTGAAAACATTTTTTTTTTTGGTGAGGATATTTGGTGAGGTCATAGTTCATGGCACAGAACTACAGCCTTCCAGGAACCCATCTGAGATGTAGCTGTCAATCCCTCCCCTCTTACAGTATTAAAATCTAATGTAAGCCAAAAGTTGCTGAAAAAAACCCCCAAACCAACAGTGGGGAAAAAAAAGTTATACAAGGAATGCCAAGCCCTCCCCTGATATGCAATACTTGTCAGACCAGGCCAGCTCTGCGTTCCTTTCCTTCACTCCCTCCCATTCTTTAAGTGCAAACACAATGGCACCCTGCCAAGGCATTCTGGCTCTGATACATTCAGACCCAGAGAATTTGTGTTAAGGATCCTTCCTCTCCAAACCAGCTGAGGGAAAGCTGATAATTAACCTAGGGCAGGTAGGCAGCACAAGGTTGTGTTAACTTTGCTGAACAACTTTAGTAAAAAAGCCTGAAAAGAAATGAAAAACAGAGATCATAGATTTATGCTATTCCTGGGCCATCCAGGCATGCTCCCCATTCTGTTTAGGTGTCCCCAGCAAGGCTTTTGTGATCACCACAGTTTTGCTTAGAGCTGTAATGGATCTTCCCTATAAATGTTGGCTTGAGCCAATGAACTGTCAACAATTCAATGAATCAAGCCATTACAGTCTTTAAGACTTAGCATTTCAGTATCCCTACCACACACTGAATCCTCTTAACTGGCTCAAGTCCCAGAGGGGTAAATGTGTGCCAACAAAGTCATTCTCTGGGGAATATAGACAGAGAAAAGGGTCTCTTTCACAGGTGGTTTTAACAAGAAGTTGCATCAGAATCTTAGAATGTGTTAATAGAGATTCAGCACAGAAGATGTAAATTGTGCAGTAGATTAGGACAGAAACAAAACTGAAAAGGCACATTCTGCAGACAGTGTTGTCAGCAGAAGTTAATTCCTACTTGTTTAATAATGCAAGATGACTGCAGACAGCCTGTGAAGGCCTCTCAAAAAACCTGTTATCCATAGCAGGATCAGGTGTCAGAAATCCTACCAGCCAGCCTCTGAAATGCACTGCTCTCACTCCATCCCCAGCCAGCAAAGAACAGTCATGTGAAGCAGCATCCACTCCCAGCCACTCTGAGATGGAGAACTATCCATGGGTTACAGAAAGAAAGAGCAAAGCTTAGAAGAACATGAAAATTTAGCATGGCAACAAATATCATACAGGAACATTTTCAGCCAAGGCAAAACAGTCAACAACTGTACTTGCAGGCTATCACAAGAAAAAAATTACTTGGAAGAAGTAGTAAGAGAAACTTGACAAGTAGCTGCCATAATCTAAATCTGGAATGCCAAATTTGATCTATCTCAATTCTTGAGCTTTCCCTTTAGAGGTTAGTGGATAAAATCTTTTAAACTGGTGCTGAAACTTAATCTGACTACTCAACACCTGGGGAAATCACCCACAGAGGAAATATTTTGCTAAGGAATGTCAGGGAGGTTAAGGTTCAGGTTCATATTTGTACCAATATGCTAAACATCCCTGCAGATATTTATAGACATGTGTAGATGTCAATATACATATCCAGCTGCATGTGGATGTAAATGTAGAGGTATTTCCATTGGTTTGCATGTTAAATTCCTGCAGTACTTCTTGCTGATTTGAATAACATCCTGACAAAGCAATATTTTGAGTCTTCCTTTCCTTTTTATGCCAGTTCTGGGGCAAGAATCAATTTTTCTTTGTAAGAAAGAATAATTATGCGAGAGCTGTGTCTCGTACCTGGAAGGGGCAGCAAAATGCAACTGGCCTTCCAGATGGAGTTTTACAGCATATTTACGGTTCCTGGGAAAGCCCAGATGAGCTCAGTGGTTTGGTTTCCAGTGAAGTCTTGTGGAACAGAACATACCGATCTCATTAGTGTCCCTCACACTTGGCACTATCGTTCACAGGAAAAATGAGACAGTAACGAGCCTGAATGCAAAGTGCAGCAACCCTTCTCAAACCTACAGCAGCCCTTTGATGTGACACATCACAAAAAGCAGGCACTGTCAAAAACTGATGTATGGGAGAGTAAAAGGGCCCCAAGGTCAGAGAGCTGTCCTTCAAATGAAATCACTTTCCTTTTTCCTGCCCTAATTGGGGTGCATTAGCATCTTATGCACTACTAAACTGTCAATTAGACATTTTCAAGGATTTTTTTTTTTTTTTTAAAGAAAGCTTTTATTAAAAAATTACTTTCTTGAATTTTCTGGCCATGTAGAGAAGGCTTCTGGTCTGGATTAGCTTCACATTAACCTACATTTTTACCCCGCACCAGAAAGTGTCAAACACTCACCATTAAGAGAAGTTAGCTGAAAGAAGACAGTAAATTTGAGAGAGTCCATATATTATTCTCAAAAAGCAAGCTCAAAATGACAATTCCATAAACGTGCAGGAAGCTCTGAAGCTTGTAGTCTGCCACATTTTCAGTTTTGCTGGGAAAGAAGTGTATCTACTGAGTGATGTGTGCCATAAACCAGACTGTAGTGTTCCCTCTGAAACCCACCCCAGGAAAACAAGTTTCCCAAGGGATACTCATTCTCTCCCAATACTCACACCCATGCTGACCAGAGGGACCAACGTGGCCTCATTCAGTTAAAGCCTCTCTTTTCTGAGTATCATCACTACACAAAAGCTGCAAGCAACTGCTTTAGAGAGAAATCAAGGTTTTTCTTTTCACATAAACTACATGACAAGCAGTGATGGACAAATGGAGTAATGGCATGTGCTGTGCTAGCCCTAGGAAGGAACTGAAGACATACAGGTATTGTATCCAGTCATTGGGGTATTAACTCTGACAACTGGGCAGGAATGTTGGTGACAATTCACAGAAAAACTCGTCAAAACAGAGGCCCTCCTTGCTGGAGCTGAGCATTGTTCAACCTAAACTGTGCCACAACAGACTATAATGTTCAGGCCCTTCTATAGCTTGCACTGATTATGCCAAATTTCTTGGTAGTTTTATTTTCCCATTTAATTTCCTGGGTTTGTAACAGCAGCCTGTGTTGTACAGCAGCTTCATTTCTAATGCTGGCAACGTTCCATTCTGGGATTAGTAGCTTTTGTGCAGGTAACCTGCAGAGTTCAGAGCCTCAACACTCAATGCTGAGGAGATAATTGAAACTCTTAATACCTTTGAGTTTGCCTCCTCTATCCTGCTGCATTGGCACCATCTCCAGCCTTGGATGTTGATCAGCTCCACAGGAACACACAGAAAGCAACACACTTTTGTTGTTCTGACTGAAAACTCATGCCAAGTATTGAATTTCCCATTTTATGCATAAAAATAGATGGCCATTTCTGATGGAGCAGGGCCATCCCTCACAGTCCTGCTGGCATCTTGGCTTCCCCTGGCCTCCAAAGAAGTAACACATCCCACAGTCATTGTGAGAAGTTATAGCACCTATCTTCTGCTTTGGGCTTTAGAGAGATCCTGAGCTTGTCAGCAAAATAGCCAAAATGTCTATAAATAGTAAGTTAGGTGACAATAGCATTAGTTTTGACAGTTTCCTACCGTTTCCTAGGCAAATTCAAAAGATCTGGAGAACTTTAGCCTTTATATGGGAATAAAGACACAAGTTGATGAAGCAGCCTGAGAAAATGAAGTACAGCTATCTGTTACTCCTGTTTCAAAGGTAACTGATGCTTCATATTGGAGCTGGCTAAGCACTGATATTAGCATTTATATAAACAATACACATAGCTCCACATTTGTACTCTCTTCATTTAGCACTGGGATTCCCATTCATACTTCTACAAATGCTGATGGAAAGCAATATATGAGGTTAGATCCAATGATGCAATTTAAATTGCCAAAGCAATACCCAGAAGTAACCTGACCTCCATAAACCATTTTCCCCTTTGTATTTAAAGTAGTCATCACCATAAATCTTATCCCTCCTCCAGTCCCAGCTATTATAGCTACATGCAGAAGAGGGCTCTCTATTCCAGTGCTGGTATTTCTCTATCTGACATACGTATTCCAGTCTGGACACCCTGCAGTGCTGTTTCCCTGGCTGCATTCCCAGAATCCTATGCTGCATCATCTGTACAGGTTTTGTCCCTGCTTTACTCCTCCCAAGCATCATGCCTCTTTTATTGGCTCATGAATCTCAAATTCTTTCGGATACAACTAGTCACTACTAAATTTGAGGATTTACACACTGATTAACTGCAGAACAGGATCTGTCTTTGGGTTACTGTGAAGCACTTGTGCTGTTACAAAACACATAATTTCCTTCCAGGGATAAATAAANTTTGTTGGTTTTGGGTTTTTTTAACAGAAATCTCTTTCTGGTTAGTGACGTTGTTCTGTCACACAGCCAAAACGTGCAGAGGCTGTGACAAACAGGGAGGTCATGGTCAAATTTAATAAGAACTCACATTCCCTTGGAAATGCCACCAGGGAGCAGACAAAAGCAAGCGTTTGCTGAGCTCCGGGGGGAAAGAAGAGCGTTTGCACAGAAGCCCTTGGTATGCAGATGGCGTCGCTGCCTTTAGAAACAGGCTTATGTTTGAAACCAATGGGAAGGAACTGCCGGGGCTGAGGCTGCGAGGAGAGCGTGCCCCACGGGAGCACAAGCTCTACACGAGGATGCGTAGGGCTGGCTCTTTGTTCTCCCGTCTGCTGTGTCCCAGAAACAGCGGGATAACCACTCTGCTCATTCAGCAGAGGGAGAAGAGAGAATGCTGTTGATAGATGGTGAAAGCCTAAGAAAGCAAGCTCCCCATGTGCTGTATTCCCCTGAGGCGGCGAGCTCTGTGCCACCGCCCCGGCCAGCCCGACGGGCCACCGGCGCCACCGCCTGGCTGCCCAGGCACGGCTCAGCCCCGACGGCTCCCCAGACCCGCAGCCTTCTCCCTTTCAACTTCATTTCACCGGCTCTGCCGTGCAGGATGCAAGCACGGCGTGTCTCGCCCCTGTGCTGTCCCAGCAGGTAAGCTGTGGCTGTGCTGCAGCGGGGTCTTGGTAAACCGAGCGGCACTCACAGCGCGGCTCACAGACTGTCTGCCAGAATCTTTGTACCTACCTGGGCAGGGCTTCAGTCGACTCTCAGCAAGCTCGGAAATGGCTCCTGTTGTGATGGTTTTCTTCAGCCTGGAGACTCCCGAGGCTGGTGCCGCCCCAGGCTTCATGAGCATGTCCTCGCTGCTCGCCCGCTTCAGCTGCAACAGAGACGGGGAGCACCCAGATCAGGACCCTGAGCATTCCCATCAAGTAGCTCAGAAAGCAAGGTTCCTTGGAGAAAAGGAGCATCTCCATAAAGGAACCCAGCAGGAAGATTGCTTTGATAACCATACTACATAATTTTTGTATTTGCTCTGCATTCTAGATTTTTGTGAAGAATGAAAATGAAAAAGACTTCAAATAGGCAAATTAGTGAAAGGCAAGAAGGAAACAGTTTACAGGAACAGTTTACTGGGCAGCTCTGGCTTACCAGATCTCACTCTGAACAGCATTCATCACATTTCCTCACTGGTTTAGTCAGGTATTTGGGCCTGTGCAGGTAAGTGCCAGTGCAGAGCTTGACACACACTGTCAAAGTAGCAAATAACTGGCTCTTAATCTATCTACCAAACAAAAAAATCCTAAAAGAATCTGCTGTTTTTGTCTCTCCACTCAGGATAACAGAGTTTTGCCCCAATAGTGGCTTTAGATCCTCTGAAGAGACTTCTGAGCTATTCCAACAAGCAACTGCCAGTTCCTTCTGTGTTTGACACAGGAGTCACTAAACTTCGTGGCATCATAAACGAGGTTACCTGACATGAGCAAAGAACAGGCTGGAGACCAAGCTGAAATCTGAAAATCAATTAGCTGAGAAGCTCAGGGTGCCATAATAAAATATGAGAACAAGATCTAATGCAACTTCCAACTGGAAACCCCTTACGTTGCACACGACCATTCCAGCTATTTACCTCATTGTTTACTGGAAAGGAATGAGCAAAGATGGCTGATGATCTCACAGCAGCACCCAATACTATTTGTTCTACTAAGTACTGAAGGACTCAGGAGAAGAGAAATGGAAAAGTCTGCTCACAAGAAAGCATTTTTCTCATTTCCTTTCAGCAAAGAAATAATTCACGGCAAAAAAAGAAAAAAAATCCATTGGTTTTCAGAACAGATAAGCTGCAGAATTCTAAAGACTAATACTGATTACATTCATAGGCTTAGAAGAAGCCTAGTTGCTTTACAGAGTATTTTACAGTATGTGTTTTTAAAAATACTAGCAGATATCACTATAATTTACCCAGCTTTATTGTACATGAGAATACAATGGACCATTGTTGCTGTGTGGTCTTTTTGGGAAGGGATTTCTGGCAAGGCAAGTCTACTCGAAGTGCCTACTCAAGGAACCCATGCAACTCAAGCACAAGGAAGGTAAGATTCAAGGAGAAACACTAAAATTATGTTGCTTCAGCAAGCAGAAGTAGCAGTTTATCTCAGAACTTTGGTCAGCTGATTTCCCACCCTCTCATTAATGTTGGGAAAAATACTTTAAGCATTTTAAGACCAAAGCTTTGGAGAGTCTCCCTAGAGCAGTACTTTTTCTATCCCTTTGAGTTTGTGAACACTCAAACTGTTTTCAAAAGTGAAAATCCACTTCCTTTGAAGTTGTCCAGTGACACCCAGGGGGTCCACAAACCACAGGCTGGAAACCACTGCTAGGGTTAAGAGAGAAGGGAGCACACAACAAGCACTGTCCCTATTTAGTGGTTCCTGAATGTGAAATGTTTAAGCAAAATGAAGTCTCTCAACTCCAATTCTTTCCCCCTTTCATCTCTTCCTCTGACTCAGAGTCTGTGGTTTCCTGGACCCTGTGAGCACATAAGTTTCAATAGCTGAAGTGTTGATGTGCTCCAGGATACCAGGGAACGTTTTGCCTTCTGGCAGAGGTTTTGTCAGCTCACTCTTAGGAGGAGAATGGAACAACCTGACTCTCTGACCTTTAGAGACTTCTGCAGTTTCTCTAAAGTAATTTCTTCAATATGTTCTCTCCTACAGCAGCAACTGTGGTGCCTTTTCTACTCCCTTTCTTCAAGGAAACCACACTGGCTGATGAACAACAATTTGAAGGTATTAGCAGTCATTAGGAAGAAATCTCTCTACATTTAACACTAAATTTAACAAATTAATTGTATCAGATTTCCTGATTAGTCTCTTCAGTAGCATTCCTCCAGAGATACGTGCCTGAGCCACACAGCAGGTACTCCACTGCTGGACATAACCTGCCTGAAATACCCTATTGATAATTGCATCTAAGAGGCTACACAGCAAGGTAAATAAATTAAACCTTTGCTCAAGAAACTGTGACAATTAATGAAGTTAAAAGCATCTCTTGATTAAAATACTGTACCCTGTTATGTATTGTCCACTAAACTTTACTGCAGGAAGCCTATAGTCTATTTTGATTACTGGTACTTTGGTCTGTATTTGGATGACCAGGTTATTTCTGTTTGCTGGCTACAAAGGTACAGATGCAGCAGCATTTCAAGTGTATTGCTCCCTTTTCTTAAAAACACTACTTTGACAAAAGCATATTTTAAAGTATATCTGTACAGAAAGGTAGGATTCATAAAACACATTTGTTCCATTGCAGGTAATCTCTTTTGTTAATACATTTGGCCTTGAAGGGAGAGGCACAGGTTTTTAGGAATTCTGGAAATTCATTAATAAATCTCTTTGAATTTCTTTGCATGTGTATCCATCAGCTGAACTAAGTATTTGCCATTTATCTTTCTGTGTCTTCAAAGTCTGGGCAATTCCCTCACACACACAGTTTACAGATACAGTGTCATCCCCACCACAAGTAAAATATTTCCCAAAATGTGCATTAGTCTAATGCACAAAGATTATAATGTCCCTCCACTCAATACAGCAGTTGGGCCCTCTCCAAGTCTCAGGGTGTAGAACTAGACCAGGGCTAAACCAAAGCTTTAGCCTGGAACAAGGCTGGAAGGCTGCCCAGTCCCCTGGGTTAGTACCTTGCTGAGCCGAGATTCAAAGGCAAGGGAAGTGGAGGACTTGGATGTCTTCATTCCTGTTGGGGTGGCACAAAGAGACTTCCCTCTGTCAACCCCATGGCTCCCTTGCTTTGCCATTGCACTCCAAGGTCTGGCACTACTCTTCATTTTCTTCACAAATAACTCAGTCTACAGAACCTAAAAAAAAACAAAAAGGAAAAATGTTTATTTATATATATATATATAAAAAAAAAAGAAGTTGTTTCTATGTTACCTGAAAGAGACCAACAGAGATACCTGGCCCCAGTTTAAAGGGCTGCAAAGGCTGTACTAAACTTGATTCCCTCTCTCAAGACACATCAAAACTCAGACTAGAGAGTCCTTCAGAGCAGGCTGCAGCCACTTATATTTTTCATACTGGCTGATAACGTGAAGCAGCACAGAAGGAACACTGATTGTTGTTGTGACTAAGTCAGAGACTTCTATCAGGCCCAGCAGAACACCCGTGAATGCTGAGGCACAATGAAGGAGTAAATGATAACACTGCAGTCCACAGCAATTGAAAACAACCTTGGGATAAAAAGAAAATTATTGCTTGTACTGTAAGATCCAGCATCTTCAACTGAATTAATACTCACTATTTAAAAGTCACATGAGAAGCAAGTTTCCTCAGTTGGATGGAAAATACAATATCTTTAACTTATCAGAGCCTTCTAGAGAAGCAGCAGTTGATGTTGCCACAGTGATAAAAAGATGTTTCACAATACTACAATTTACAAAATGTGGTAAAAAAATACCAACTTCCTTGGAAACAAAGATCCAGATCCACTATTCCTCAGAGACATGCTTATGCAAGAGAGAAATCCTGCCAGGAACCAGCAAATAGACGCAATTTCCTTTTTTTGGATGTAGCTGAACACATTTAACCTGCCAGCAGGAACAACTAGCCTGTTTCTCTCAGCAGGCTGACAGCTGCCAATTAAACAGCTCCCTCAACTCCTGGAGGTCTAAAGCCATAAATTTTCACCAGCCATTGTCCAATCCAAACCATGAGAAGAATAAAAGAATTAGATGGGTATTTTTTTAAGTCCCACCCGGCTGCTGGGCTGGGAGTGGGAGGGAGGGGAGATTGCTTGGTAACTCCTGCCCTCCTCCACTTCAGCATGAGCAACACTTTTCTTTATTTTCCAAAATAGACACAGGATGTGGCTGTGGATCAGCCTCCTGTAGGCAGAGACTGACCTGCTTCTCGTGTGTTAAACAGGTAACCAGAGTACCTGCACAGGTGAGCCTCAGCCTGGGGAATGTGCTCCCAGGAGGGGTCCAGCTGGGCTGCTCTGAGCTTGGACAGAGGTGCTGAAACAATTCAGTCCTGGCTGAGTCGGGAGAAGGGCTTTGGCCACATCTGACATCTCGCAATTTGCTTTGTACTTTATTTCACATTCACAAGTAAGAATGCTCAGTGAACTGGCAGGACACAAAGCTGTCTGGGGCCAGGTGTGTGTGACAGTGACAGCACCTTCCAGGTGCCACCACGGCCTATTTCGGGAGTGCTTGCTGCACGGAGGCAGAAGGGAATGTCAAGTGCTCTGCTGCTGTTTCACAGAGAACAAAGCCAGCAAGTGACATTCCCTCTATTTGTCCTTGGTGCCTCTGGCAGGGGGGGCTGTCTCCTCTCTCCACAGCAATACCCTATCAGCTCCTAAATAAAGAAATAAAGTTAGTAGTTATTGCTAAGTATAGTCATTACTCCATTAAAATTCGTAACACATACACTGTGGAGCCATCCACTGATCTCATTAGAGTCTTTGTTGGTGATTATGCTGATCACTTGGCTGTTTTAAAGCCCTGGCAGATATGTAAACTATATTACAATAGATAATGATGTTTAGCATTCCCACAGCTCACAATCCACCGTAGCCAACTCTGGTGCTTTACAATATTTAAAGACCTATCATTGAACAGGCTTTTTATCTCTTTAACAGGCTTTTAACATTCACTGTATTTATATGGGTGAACAAGCAACTACACAAGCAAACTCTCTTCCTGATTAGATCTCCAAATTATGCAGATTTTGGGTTTTTTTTCAGATCCAGTGGTTGCTCATACATCTTGCTTTACTATACCTTCTGGATTTCTTCATAACTATACCTCATATTTTCCTGCTTTAAGCTGTACAGATGCTTTCTTGATATCCAAAAGAGCTTAACTTTGAGTCATCCATGACATTTGAAAGTCGCAGTGGAGTGATATGCTCATTAGACCATGATGTTAGAAGTAAAAGAAATAGGTACTTCAAAAAAAAGCAAACCACAACTCAAGAAATCCAGCCAGTAGCCTGAGGCAAACTGGCTTTTTCATGTAACAATACCTGAATTATATGCCATGCAGATTTAATAATATTTTACTACACCAAGCAGATGAAACAAAAATTGAGAAGAAATACCTGGATTTATTAGTGTTTATTATGATTTTTCCATGTATTTCTATGAGAATTGGCATTTTAAAAGATGGAAGTAAGACTACTCAGGTATTTGGCTAGGTTGAATTTGCCTTGTAGATAGAGATTTCATCTCTGAAGTGGGATTCTAAGACCTTCCACAAGCCTTATATGTACTTCAAAGAATAAAGCCAGGTTGCACACATCCTAAGCTGCTTTCATTCCTTAGCAGGTGACACATATTTGAGTTATTAGAAGTACTGCTTCAGGAGTAGTATTAAATAAAACTACTTCAAAAAAAAAAGGTAAAAAAAAAAAAAAAAAGAAGGAAAAGAAGTCCTGCTGTTCTTTGATGAGAGCAGGAAATGCATTCTCAGAGTCAACATCAGCTTTCCCTCTCCTCCAAATTCAATTTACTGCATTACAGTAAAACAAGCAAAACACAGAAGCTGTGACTAGTTGGGACAAGGGGAAATGCAGAAGTTCAGCACCATGAAATGGCTCACAGACTGAGGCAGGTAAGTAACAGTACCTGGGCTGCCAGTTCACTAACTCAGATGTCCCAAATGGCTGCAGCCAGTCAGCATCAGGGGAAACCCAACATGAGCAAAGGTTCCTCTAATCCTGGGGTAGAAACAGCACATACAGGGACAGCTTAACGTGTTAAAAACATCAGATACAGCTCTTACCTACTTGTCTTAGAAGTAACTCTACTGTATTTTAACTTAAGAAAAATCTTAAGAACCAGCCTAGAATGATTCCCATTTGATGGCCAGAAAAACTGGATTAAGACTTTATCCTAATTCCCAGGCAGGCAGCATCAGCAGAAACAACACCAGGTCTCCAGGATCTTTAGGCTTAGCTACCCATCAAAGGAAGAATTCACTAGTTCTGTAGAACAAACTTCTAGGATACACATTTTGCTGCCTATTAAAGGCTGTTTTATTCTGAATAACTAAAAGGAATAGAGAGGTTGCTTTGAGTGATGATGAGCAATGCTATTTCATAGTCAAGAAACCTAGGAGTTACACTATTAAGTAAAGAAAAATTATTAGCATATCTGCAGAAATGAAATTACATAGGAAAATGCCTGCTGAGGGGCTGGAGATGGAAATTGTCTGTACCCCACGTACTCTGCACAACTTGGGCTGTGGTGCCCGTCTCTGTGTGTGACCTGCTCACTCAACAGAACAGCCAAAGCAGAGTCATGCAGCAAGCTGCTTTGGGGAAATGAATGAAAGAAAGAATTAGGAAAACCTATTACTAAATCTGGAGAGGAATGTGCCAGATGGCAGGTTCACAGAGACATGGGAATGCCCAGCACTTCTGAAGAACGAGGCCCGAAGTACCAACTTTGCAGCTAAGACTCTCCAAGGACAGAAGTCTGGCCTTGGTGGGTTAAACCCCACAGTCCCCCGTGCCATTTTCCTGTAATTCAGTTACTTTTCACTATATCAAAAGATCAGACTATTCCAGAAGCTTTATTACACATTCTTGTGAAATCACAGCACGATTTTAATTTTTTTTCATGTAAAATCTCCATCATGCTTATACTGTTTTCCTTCTAATCAACCTCTGCTATTTTCAGACAAACTATCAACTGGAACATAGAAATATCTAACAAGTTCAGTAAACTGTAAAGCATTTTCTGGTGGCACGTAGGAAGCTCTATGGCAGGATAGACAGCTGGGCTAAAATAGAATTCTTTTCTGCCTTTCACATCAATTAACTTTAAACAACAATTTTTAGGCCTGACAGATGCTTCCGTATGACTCATCTTGATTTCTTAACCGATATTAGGAATCAACCCAAGGAAGCTGATAGTCCAAATACAGTAATTGGTAACTTGCAGATAGATGGTCCAGCTAAAAATCCATCAGGTTAACAAAAAAACCCAAACTGTTTATTTTTTTGGTCATCTCTGGCAGCTTTCCTCACGCCTCTGCCCCTTTCCCCTCAGTGTGAGGTGTTTCTGTAACTGTCCATCCTCCCTTTTCTCTGACTGCCATTTGCCCTCAGTGTCTTTGAGGCTCTCAGCACAACCTTCCTCCATTGCTCCTCCAAGCAGAGACACTTGCTGGTTTCCTTTCAACTTCCATGTGAAAGTTACTCTTTTGGGTTGGAGTTTGCTTTGCCTATTTGTTTTGATTTTGCTTCTATAGAATTCTTAGACCTCAAAAGAGCACTCTAAAGGTGGCATCAGATGAGAATTGTCTTTACAGGGCACACAGCTTTACCTCTACCCTACAGTCATCTCCTGCAGAGCCAGTTCCTCTCCTTCCCCCCATGGTATCAGATGGAAACACAGATAATGGAAACTCCCTTCAATCCCCCAAAGACAAAGTTAAAATATCTGTGGTTACAGCAGTAAGAGACCAGCTCATATTTTGTGTTTTCTTGCTTATTTCCTTAGTGTGTTTTCAATAATTCTTTAAAATTTAATTAAGTAGTATACAAATATACTGAAAGGTTACAAGGATGCCCAAACTACAGCAGGGATGGCTGAGGTGAGGACAGTCCCAGCTGGCCACACGTGGCTGGTTCCTGGTCCATCCCCAAGACTGCCAGAGACCAGGTCAGCAACTGCAAAACTCCATGTCTCAACACTGCTCAAAATAAAATCCTCTTCCCACAGCAACCATTGGAGTCACTGATGACTTTTCCAGGCACGGAGAGGAGTGCAGAGCCTTCTGCTCGCCCTCCTCCACAGAAGTTCTCCCTGGAGTTTTGGATTTGTCAATCTTTCACTCAGTCAGGTCACATGAGAAAAATGCAGGAATTGCAGCAAAATCCCCACATGTGCAAATGGACAAAGAACCGATTCAGCTGCATTTCTCTTGCCTTTGTTCCATGCTATGCCATTTGCAAGACAAGAAAATCTTTCTTGTTTTCTTGAATTCCCTGAAACTGCCATCCAGCACAGTGACCAGTGCTTAAAAACCAAGCCAAGCTGTACTTGGAGATGCCTGGGAACACACTCCTCCTGTAGTTTGAATTACGCTGCTTGAACATGGATTCTCAATCTCCTCCTCCTCCTTCCTCACACTGATTATCTAACCAGTCACCACTGCACAGCTCAGAAGAGAAACTAAGCTACCACCTCCTTATGACCCCTAATCTTATAAACATGAGGATAAGGAAACAAACCCCCCAACCTATGTGCAATTTCCTACACATTAGCAATGACGTGGCAATTCTGAATCATGTTCATCACGTTCCTGATGGATGCACACAAGGAAAAGCAACTGGAAGGGTTGGGTGGCAACAGGCATTTGCAGAAAGGCAGGCAGGGGCAGCATATTCTCATACTGGGAAAGGGCATATGGAATCATGTGGTGGTGGAATGAAAACAGAGGTTCTGCAAGAAATTCCAAATTTTATCAAGTCACATCAAAACTACATCCAGGAAGTGATTCCACACTACAGAATTTGGAGAATGCATTTTCTAAGCTGCAGTTTCCTCAGTACTTTGATGCATGACAGGCAAGGAAAATTTATCAGTTTACACAGTGCTCAAATCCATCCTTTGGAGACAGAAATCAAAGGAGAGACTCAGGAAGGTTAAAAATGATGCATTGATTCCAAACTCCCTTCTTGAAGTTACGACCATATTATAAGTGTTATGAAGAATTAGGTCAGCCAGGGCTTTCCCCAGTATGACTCTGTCCTGAATAGATGGGCTTAATTTATGTTCAGTATATTGCAGGTTGAGAACAAAACGTTTTAGAGAACCATTTCAAGGCAGCTATTGCTCATTAATCCAGTCTCTTTGAACTACTGTCCCAGTGAACACAGCACAAAGCAAGTGACACATATGGTCACTTCATGTTTTGCCAGCCCACAAGAAGGAAGAAAAGGCAGCTTCATTTTAGATAGAGCAAGAGCTACATAATTGCTAAAGAAATTAAGAATAATTACAAGTGGTTTGCCTAATAATTACCTGTCATTAGATTTTTTTTCCTGCAGCATAGAGGGTAGATACATCTACAAAAAGAAAAAAAGGAATGATGTTTTTTGGAATGGCAGACTGAGATGCACAGCATGTGGCCACATGGTTATCCTGACTGGTATGTGCCCAGACTGGCAGCTTCCCTGTCCCCTCAGAGCACAGAGGGATGCTATTGCAGGCAACATGCTTGCTTGGAATTCCAGCTGGTTCTACCCTCACCTTCAGCACCAGGCTATTGTAGCCCCTCAGCCACATAATCTTTCTATGCCTTAGTTTTCCCATTTGCAAAAACGGGAAAATAATTGTTCACTAAACAGAATATTTATGAATATATACTCATGCATTTGCCTTGGAAAGGAACCCCACAGAAAAAAAAAAGAAAAAAAAGAGATAAATCAACATCTGTTACACAGCAGCAAGTGAGCAGCCTAACAGATTGCCACATGCTGGGATGTTTCCCTGGCTCCCATTTTCCATCCATCACAATGCAGAGAAATAATTGAGATCCAGAAGCTATCCCTTAAGGAGATATTTATCTTCCATTAAAGTGCAGAACAGCTCACTTGAAGTTAATAAAGCAGGAACTTCTGAGCGTTTATATGAGTGACAGTGTGAACTTCTAACAGAAAGGGCCCCTTGCAAAGATGAGGACATAACCCCAAAGCAGCAGGAGAAACCAGAGGACTTCTGCATTTTAAAAATATTCATAACGAACAGGAACAGAACAAATTTAAGAAACAGTATCCACAGTTTACAATGGGGACTTTGGTGACCACTGGTGGACTGAATGACCCACCTTGGTGTGCTGCATAATGAAACTACATTGGTTTAGAACTGAATGAGAAAGGGAAGGGGTAACACATCCCTCTGTGTGTGCTGGGATGAGGTACTCATGTGTTAGTCACCTGTCAGATTGTGCAGACAAAGAATTCTATTTCAGCAAATCACCCATCCTCTCTCCTGCTGAGGTTACAGGGGCAGAGAACACTTAATTTAGAAAGAGAAACACACAAACCAGAAAATATTAGTAAGGTACACGTAGAACTGACTGTATGCAAGAGAAAGGGGTAGAGAATCCCTGGTTTAAAACCAGTTCTACCTTTACTGCTACACATAGAGGGCTTAATTCACATCTCTACAACTTTGCCTTATTACCTGCTATATAAATGCTATTATTATTACAATTGTTATTATGCCCAAGCTCAGTGCACAGCACAGTTTTAAGGACAACTGTTAAACCGCTGTAAGGAATGGGTCCTGCTGAGACCCTGAGCAGCTCTTTGCTGCCGTGCTGTGAGAGGGCACCTGTGCCCCCCAGTGCCTCCACTGCTCCCCTGCAGAGACACGAGCTGCCAGACCTATTCACCTGGCAGCTTGTTCCTTTTGCCCTTTCTTGACCAGACTATGTGCACATGCAACACCAGAGGAGAGTCTGCTCGTGCTCCTGCCTCATTTAACTGTCAGAGAACCATAAATTGCCAGAGGAGAAACCAGAAACAGGCTCAGAAGCAGCTTCAGCTCTTCTGTCACTGAATCTATGTAGCTGAGCAAAAGTAAAATACAGTAACCAGCTCTCATGGAGGGATTTCTTTTTGTGATTGTACTGCCTTTCAGAACATCCACCCCCCCAAGGTCATTTTCAGCTAACACAGGATTGTTTACATGGTACATTTTTTGATTCAACTTAGTTTTAGAGTGAGATACTAAGAAAAAAGTGTTGTTGAGCAAAGCAGGTCCATTCACTCCAAGAACACATTCCTGACCCAAGAACCCTTCTAGAGATAATAATACAATTCCCACTTTAAAAAAAAAAAGTAAAAGATTAAAATACTTACAGTAAAAGCTTGTCCTCTTTTCTGCATTAAAAAGAAAACTGTCTCCCACTAGCTTCTGACAGCATGTGCAAGCCAGACTGAAAATTCAGAGCTTGAGTGCTTCCCTGAGAGGAAAACCACATTGCAGTGAGACACAGAGAGCTGCTTGAGAAATGATTCACATACGGAAGCAGGCTGGCTCCACCGGCGCCTCGGCATTCAGCACACACACACATATGCACACTTGCTTACTCAGGGGAATGACAAATATTATATTTTCATCAAAGCAAGGAGGATTTATGCAAGTAAGTAATTTGTATCCTCTGTGGAAAGCACTGAGATGCTTCAATCCTTAAAGCAGATGAAGAGTTTCTTTCAGGATCCCACCATCCCAAGGGCAGAACTGGACACCGGGCACAGCATAAACCCCAGACTGGTCTGTGTGACCCAAGAGAGCAAAAAGATGCAGCACATACCAGGGAGAAAGGGCAGGGAGGTGGCACGGAGAGAAGGCATGTTCAGAAGGAAACCCAGAGGCAGATTTCTGAAGCTTTTATATTCCACACTAATAATCTCTCCCCCAGAGTGCCAGCAATCACAGCCAGGACACCTTACAACATTTCCCTTGCCTCCACCATTGCTCAAAAAAGTGGAAGTGTGTATGTGTGCAGGCAGGAAGACACACTAAGACAGAAGATTTTACACAAGTAACTTGAATCAGCCCTGAGTGATTTCTCTTGAGCTGTCCAAGAAGGGTCAACCAGTTCTTTATTTAGAAGAGAGTAAATAAGGGACAAGGGTAAACAATTCTGGAGAAAATTCCTCTTTCTTAAGCTTTCTGAAGAGAATTCAGTGTTTGAAAACAGGAAGGAAAAGGCCAGAGGTCTTCACAGAGTTAAAGCAGGCAAAGATTGTATCAAGCTGAAGGAGACAGAGGGGATGCAAAGATAAATCAACCCCAAATTTCAAAGACAGAAACCTAAGGTGTTTAGAACAGGGCTTTTTGTCTGACTCTGTCCAGAGAAGGGGCTGGTCACACTCTGGTGTCTCTGATCAAAGATCTTCACAGGCTGTGACTGCAGATCAGGAATTCTCTCCTGAACTGGAGACAGGGATCTCTCCTGGCAGCGTGAACCTCACTTATAAACCATGTTGACACTACAGCAGCAGCCTCTAGTAGAGAAATGGGGAAGATTTACCATATCAAAAAAGTGTTGCTGGATCTGAATAGTCCAACCTTACCACATCCTCTGGAACTCCTTATTCCAGATGCCAAAGGGGCCTGAAGGGAGCTGCTGTTATGCCAAGAGTAAATTTATGTTTCAGTTCAGCATTGGCACCACTGTTCCACCAGAGTAACCAAACCTTAAGAAACACACTGAGCCCAAGCCAAATCCCTTCCAAAGATTATGGATTTGGGATCCAACTTTCTAATATTCTTAAGAGTGAGGAACTCTCGTCTCCAGATCTCAAAACACCAGAACAAGAAAAAGAGCACACCATAGTTCATTTACTGTGTGATAATGTTCTATGTTTGGCAGGTCTCAAGCAAACATTATTAATTGTTAGTCCCTGAACATTCAACTAGGTGCTACTCCAAGTCTGACAACATACAAAGTACCAACCCTTCCATCCAGCCTCCTTTGCCAGTTTCCTCAATGCCCAAGGACAGACTGCAGAATTTACCCACTCTGTATTTTCACACATTTAACATTTACAGTTTTTGAGATTATTCACAGCTCAGATAAGGAGGAAGTTCTTGTAGATACTTGATCTGCAGGCCCTGTGTCTCTCCTCCCTGAGGAAGTGACCCTACATTCCCTAACACATGCACTGGCAATGAGGTCACTTAGGTGGTGCAGGGACTGCAAGTCACTCCTCTGCTTTGATCATGGACCACCTTCCCAACTTCAGATGCAGCTGAAAAATACTGGCTTGGGGGCAAACAACTGCAGGTGCCTGGCCCCTGAACCCAGGAGGGACACCAGCTGCAGACACCTTGCTCAAAAGCTTCTCTGTCTGAAGAAGCAAACACCTTGTGGGCCGCAGCACGGTGCCCCTGCCACTGCTGGGCAGCTGGGATGGGCTCACAGGGACAGCAGAGTTTCCCACCCTTCAGCCAAGACAAACACAGCACTGAAATGAGGGGAGTGGGAAGATGAGCTGCTGTGTTTCACTCTCAAATATATTTTTGCTACATTTGGTAAATATAACTTGACCCAAACCTAAAAATTAAATGTTTGGGCATAAGGAGACAGTCACAGCATTTGCATACTTCAGCTTGGGTAGACAGCCTGGAATAGTGGTGAAGAATTTCCCTAAACCAAACAAGACCAGACAGTGAATTTGTTTATTTAGAGGTTTTCTGGTAGCACTTATGGCTATAATTATCTGATCTCTTTACTTAGACTAAAGAATTATTCAGCACAAAACCTCTGAATTGAAAAATTGCCTTTCTGTTTAGTGAACAAACAGCCCAGAAACAAACAGCTAAAATGAGTTGCCAGGCTCATCAAGAAAGCCTGTGGCCTGTCCAGGGCCTGAACCACAATTACTTTCACACAGCCAGGGTGAGAAAACAATTTCAAGTAGCAATATAAACTTTTTTAAAGTATCTGCCAGGTTCTCACCCAGCTGGTAAATTCAGTTGACAGACAAAGTAACAGTGAACATATTGCTTGCATTCTGCTCAATCCACTTGCTCCCACGACTCTGCAATAAGGTATGGGAGAATAAGATCAAACCTTGTGAATCAATACACCTCTAAAATACTGCATTTGAGGATTTTAAAGGATTTAAGTTGCAAACTGCATTACCTGTGCAATTTCACAAGAACAAATATGGATGAGACAACTTATGAAACAAAGGACAGAATTTTGAGTGGCACAGCTCGTTTGAGAAGCAAACACCCAGTGTGGAAAAAAGGCTCACACAAGGAACAAGATTTAAAATATCTTTGCATTTGCAGATATTTATGCCTTATTTAACTGCTGTTGTGCATGAAACAATCTTAATTACAAAGGAGAGAAATTCCATAAACAAGGCTATTATGTCAATAACAATGTCTTTCTAAAGCAAGTCTCTAATTCAGTCATAAGGCTTGGAACATTGCTGTCTGGAGTTATAAAACCAAAAGTAATTACAAAGAAAAGTCTGCATCAGACAGTGGGTATTAGTGGAGTCAGGCCATGGCTTTGGGACAGCATTTACTCACTGCTCTCCTCCTCTTTGGACATAACTGATCCAAACTTCTCTATTTTCTCAGTTGCAGTGCAGATGTTGGGAAGGCCACGCCGTTAATGGACATGTGCAGGATGAATCATGGGGCACCATTTTCCATTTTGACACAAACAAGTGCTGTTCAGTCAACAAGATGCTGCTGCTGAGAGGGGTGGATGCAATGAGTGAGTCCTGCAGTCGCTGCCAAAAAGGCTCCACCAGCACAAGAAATCTGTGTGTACTGACTCGGAGAACTCAGATTTGCTTTTTCTTCCCTGTTCTGAAGAGACTACTCACAGTTTCATGTTCCCACTCCTACACCTGAGGGGCTCAGCCTGGCTGCCAGCTTTGACCTACAACTAGAGAAACCATTTGTTGCCAGAAAAGACTAGATTAAATAAACTGGGGGGGGGAAAGGCAGATATGTTTTATGGAACATGGAGTGCTACAGCAGACAAGAAAAACAGCTTCCTCTGGTGCCTATTGCCAAAATTTCAGAAGATGAGACAACAACTTTAAAATTTCCAAGGGAACAGCCACTAAGTCAGTCAAAAATAGAATTAGGAAACTGCCTGTTTCAAAAGTAAGAGTCTGCAAGAGGTGCCAGCATTTTTCAGTATTTCTGTCATTTCTGAGAACACTGAAGAGTTAACACACATCTATTTACAAAAAAAAAAATAAAAAAAGCCAACCCACAGAAAAAGGCAAAATGAGAAAGGGAATCTATGTAGCAAAGGAATGCTCATCATATTTCATATATTTAAAATAAAAGTCTCTGATCACTTCTGCACACATTCATCCAGTGTTTATTTCTCTCTGCAATTTTCAAGTATCTGCACTTCCTTAGGCACCAGATACAGCAACAAACCAAGGACACTTTCACTGCAGTCATTCAAAATGTGGATAAATCTAAACATGCAAAAAAGGCAATACTCAATGCTCTTCCTTGAAAGAGTAAAATAAGATTTATGCGTTCTTTTTTTATTTCAATGACTAAATGAAAGACTTAGAGGAAAGGCAGTACCTTTATATTTTATTATTCCTCACTGTTAGTTTTCTGATATATAGGTTATAATGTGGCACTCATTAACAATTCATAGAGCATTACCATATTCAAGTAGCACAGCAAGTTTTTACTACCTACACAGGCAAAATACTGCACAGCCCTACTTGTTCCCTTTACTTCTTGTCCCACAGGGATCACATGCTGGAAAACCTTGCATTTTATCACCTAAGAGGGAAGCAATTCCAACAGGTACCCATTAGAAACGCTAAGGAGCCTTGAACAGAAAAGCATTTCATTAAGTTTTTGCTGATCACTGACAATGCAGAGCTGCACAGGAAAATTAAGGACTAGGGAAGATGTGTGCCAGAGGCTGCCTTAGCATTAAAAACCCCAACGGGATGCTGGAGGAATGTCCCACTGCTTTGAACTTTTTGGTAGGTTTGAGGGTGATGCAAATAAAGGGCCTGAGGTATCAGCTTTGTTTCCGAGGGACTCGCACTGCAAATGGAAACTGAGCTGAATGGAAAGAGCTGCAGGGTCTGCCCAGACCCACAGGGAGCATCCCGGGGAGCCCAGCAGCAACACAACTAGGGCAAATTCACAGAGGGAGCTCGTGAAGCACAAGGAGCTCAGAGTCCCAGGAGATGAACAAGCCCTCTAATGTAGATCAGGATTTCAGAAAAAAGGGCTGTTGGTAAGGTTTGATTCCCCATACAGCAATGGTTTAAGAGTTTCCACCTCATTCTTCCCCTCTGCATCTTTTAGAGATACTTGAACAGAATCAGTTGATCATTGCAGCAGCTTAATAACTCATCTATTTTACAAATTGGGAAATGAAGGCACTTAAATTACTGACTAAATATCACAAGTTAATAAGGGTCTATAGTGCCCATTGATTTTAACTCCCATATAATAAGTCAGCAGTTTTCAGAAAGAAAGTGCCAAAAGCAGGAGGCACAGGCACTGAAGTGGGAGAGCAGCAGGAATAGGGGCTCAGCTTTCCACGTTTCTATAAATGCAAGTGATAATTTTAAATCTCCAGCAGATATTCAAGTAGGAGAGTAATGAAGCAAAGGAACAGATTGCATGAAAAGGAGGAAGTGCCCTATGGAGTTTTTGACCTGTTTATGATAAGTAAATAAATAAATGAAAGCAAAACAACCCCCTGAAGAGACACAGTTTGCATGAGGGACATTAGTGAATCTGTCATGTGGAAGCCGATAGAAACAACTGCCGTTACAGAGCAAAGGAGGATTGATTAGCCACACAACAGGAACTTGGGAAAGAAAGCAGATGTGAGAGAAGGAAAGAGGAAGATTTGGAAATCTAGGACAGCAGGACAGTCACTCTGAGTGTTACCCAACTGACACCACTGTCCTGAAGGCCTAGAGAGAGAAGTAGCAGTTTGGCAGTGCAGAGAAATGAGGTGAGAACACACAAACCAGCTCAGTTTTTTCTACTCCACAATGAATCACTCAGTGACTCTGCCTGCTCCTGGGACAAGTGGAATATCACGATTTTGCATCCTTCATTAGGATTAATTAGTTCACTTGTTGACAGTATCAAAACAAAGGCCAAGTGTTGGCTCAGTCCAAGGGAGTGACATTTTTCTATTCCTGCAGGAGCTTGCATGCTGTTCAGGGAAATTTTGGGCTGTCCTTGCCTGTTCTCTATTCTCTGATCTGAGGACAGACTTCAACATCAATCTTACTTCTTTCAGTACCACTAACATTCACTGTTATTAAAAATCAGAAGTGTTATTTTTTCCCCCTCTTTGATCTCTTTCAAACCATGAAAACAACAGCCTAAGCATTTTGCCCTGTTGTATCTCAGGGAGCTGGAAACCTTCTACAGCAAGAACTCTTACAGCAGTTACCATGGTGACACTGGTAATAGATATTTAAAGGCAGCTCACTCATAATCACATCTATTAGATATCAGGAGGCTTTAGTGAGAGAGGCCCAAAAAGCTTGAAACCAGGGAACCAACCAGGCTTGGTGATGGTGTAAGTGGACAAGAAATTTATAGAGAGGGATCTGCTTATACCATCACTTAGGTGAACACAAAGGGCTCCTGTTCAAATCTGAAATGGCATTGAAGCTTGCTGAATAAACTATTTTTAGTTAGTCATTTAAAAATTGGTTCTGAAAGCCTCATTTCAACAGTGGCAGCTCTGTAGATCCTTTCAGAGTGGTCATTGCCAGAAATATAACAAAAAGCTGTGCTGCAGCTCATCCCCCATTAGAACCAGGCTGCTGGAAATCCCCTGGCCTGCCAAAGTCACCTGGAAGGGGTTTCCTCCAGCAGAGAAACCAGAGTGGCTGCAGATAATGCTGTTTTCTGTGCCTACCCCAATGTCCTGACACCAGGGAATGGATGAGCCCCAAAACCCAGCCCCAAACTCGGCCCCAGAGGGACCCTGCCTCCCATCTGCAGGGTGGGTAGCCCAAGGAATAGTGCCACACTCCTTCTTACACATTATTATGCAGTGAGGAAACTTGAATCTGGATAAAGCTCACAAAGTTGAAGAGGTATGTTTGGTTATATAAATGTTAAGTGACTTATTTCTGTAGGTTGGAGAATGTAACTTTCCAGCCCACTGGAACGCAACAAAGGGAATCTGCAGAATCAGATCTCCAGAGATGAAGCCACTTCACCAAGTTGGCTAAGACTGTGTAACAGTCATCAAACTGAGATTTCCTTTCTCTTTTTGCTGCACATTTCCATGACAACTTTCCTGCAGTATCAACTTCTTTATACTGGAAAGGTCTCTCAAAGAGAATTTAGGCTTCTATAGCAACAGCTTAAATCCCTCGGAGATGATGATGCCTGAAACTTTACACAGATCTTTTTTTAGACCACACAAGTGCATTTTAAATTTTATAGGCGAAAACAAAAGTATGTGTAATATTAGGAAACTGTGAAGAGGAGAAGGAGTAACTTGCTGAAGTGGAACAAACACAAAGAAACCTCCTTACTTTCAAAGGGGAGTTACACTTCGAGATCTCAAACGTTAAAAGAGAGCTGACAGGATCAAACACTCATCTTGAAAAGCCACATCCTGTTCCTCCTCTCTGAGTTACAGAACACAGTCACAAGGAACAAGTCTGCTGATCCTAAAAGGAGATTTTATTGAAAGATCTCTCTCTCTGCAGTCTATTTTATATTAACCTAAAGAAAAAAAATTTAAAAAAATAAAATAAAATCAGTGAGTCAGGACACCTTTTGAGTTTCATCTCCCCTGCACCAGCCATTTAACTACAGTCTAACCTTTTTTCAGCACTTCAGCTGTTGGTCACTGCAGTGACTATTCTCCAACACTGAAAGCCTTGCTACCTCAGAAGAATAACTGCACTCTCAAACAAGTAGATTGGTTAAACTCAAATGCCAATGGAAGTACAGAAGTTAAAGCAGCTTTCCTTCACGGAATCCAGTACGTTTCACAAGGCACTTCACTCCTCCAATGTGTTCGCAAATCTAAGAATCTCTTAAAGAAAAAAGATCAAATGCTACATCCACAGCCTGGATGAGAAGTAGGAAAGGATCAAACTTCCTGTGTAAACGTGAATATCATAGGTTGGAAACAAAGCCCAGCAGCCCCCAACCCCCTTCCTTTTGTAGCCACTGTAAACCTCTTTGCTACACAACAGGTGAGGCTGGCAGTGTGATCACCTGAAAAATACCCACACTTCCTTCTGCTTGTGGTCACTGAAAGCTTTTCCTTTTTTCACTAAAATATCCATCAGTTTATTACTATCTCTTCCTCTCATTCTCCTACATCATCACAGTTCTGGTAAGGGAAAAAAGGTGTCCACAGGTAGGTGTGAGTGAAAAAGAACGGATAAGATCTAGTTCTTGTTAGTTTCCACCTTCAGCTACTTCCTACCCAGCTGGAAACTTCAGAAAAGACTCTGGAACTGGCAGTTTCACAAAATAAAGTTGAGTGCTATGAAAACTTATTTTAATTTTTTAATAGCAATGCCAAAAATGACAGCTAGAGCCTATTCAAAACCTGGGAACACTACAGCTAAGACATATGCAATCCCAGGATTTCAGACAAAACCCGCATTATTTCCAAGGGTTATCCTGCCTGGAGAACACTGAAGTGTGGGAGAAAGACTGAGTCACTGTAAAGGTCAAGTGAAACGCAATTGGTTGGTGTCGCCATGTGCTGCCCTCTGCTGAGACAGACGCTGCGCTCGGCGGAGCAGCACAGAAACTCGGGATCATCTGCACAGGAAAGAGACACACTCGCCCGAAATGAAAGTGTTCCATTTCATGGGACTAGGCAAGGATAAAAATAACCTAAGCTCTTGTACTGGCCTGAAGAGCTCCAGGATGAAAGAGTGGCATCAGGGACAGCAATCCGGGCCTGCAGAAGGAAGAGGACTGGACACATCCCCTGCACACATCTGCAGGAATGAGGGGTCAGGGGCTTGGAAAACAGAAACAGCTGAAAGTTTCATTTGAACAACTTATTTACCAAAGATCTGTTGATCTCTCATAGTCCCTCTCAAATCCTTAATCCTCCATCTGATTTCACCCACACAAAAAAATCTGTTCAGACAGATGAGATTATTCAAATACTCAAGCACAAGTAATTTGTTCATATGTAGAACATGGAACAGCGTGAATGGGAAAAGGAGAAAACAAATATCTAAGGGGGGAAATACAACATATAATGATATCTGAGTATCTATAAATAAATATATTTTGTATAATCTTATTTACAAAATATTTACGCAAATATTATATTTACAAACAAACAGTAACCCAGCACTTCCTCCAAAATCCAGGACTGAGAAAAGCAAGTCAAAGCAGTATTCCAACTATACAAATAAATTTTCAGTGCTGAAAATTCAAATCCAGCATATCCTTTTTTCCCTTTATGTCTCTGGAAATTAGGCTTTCAATAGGACTCCGAGATCAGCCCAACAAGGTTATTTTGGATCAAGGAGAAGATTGAAATCTAAAGTTCAGGGCTCCTTAGGGAGATCATCCTGCCTGCAACCTCCTCTACCTTGTAAAGATCCTGCTGCAGTAGATTTTAACAGCATGCTTTTGCAGGGCTTCTGACCTTAAAAAAAAGGGAAAAAGAAACCCCAAATCCCAATAAATAAGCAAAAAAAAAAAAAAAGGATTAAAAGAGTGAGAGGGAAGAGCAGCGGGCAGGTGGCCCCGCTGGCGCAGCCAGCAGAGGGCAGTGCAATTTAGAGGAAAGTTGTTGAACTTCGTGTAATTAAATATTTGAAGAGATAAAACCATCAATTTAAATCGCTATTTGAACCTACCTATCCCGGTCTAAACCAAGACATAAGCAGGGCAGAGAGCAAAGGATAATAAAAAGGAAAGTAAACATATTACTTTCGGACTTCTAAGGAGTTGCACTTCGGGCTGTCGGGAAGATCTCATACTTAATGCATCATTTAAAAGTAATTACTTCATCTTTCAAATAACTTTCAATTACTGTAATACACTAACTCAACGCATCCTATTGAAACCAACACAGATGTTTCTCGGGGTGTTAAAACCCTATGGGTAACTTTAAGAGTTAAAATCGAAAAATATGAAATAAGAAGTCCCAAAGCTGTTTATAAGACAGACCTATCGTTACTTGCAGAGATGAAAACCGGCTCTAGCCCACAAGAAGAAGAAGAAAGTAAAACAGGTTAAGCAAAACACAACATTTTTAATGCTCACAGCACCTTGTTTCGCCAGGGGAAAAAGCAGCATTTCCTCACCTCATCACCCAGCGGAGCCGAGGTGCCTCATGATTTGACAGGAGCCAAGCTGGAGTTTTGTGGCAGAAAAGCAGATTTTGGTTATTGCCTGAGCCCTTTGAGACACACAGAGGTGTTCGGAGCCGGGGCGGCCCCTCAGAGCCCCCTCAGGGATCGGAACTCCCCTCAGAGCCCCCTCAGGGGTCGGAGCCCCCCTCAGAGCCCCCTCAGGGGTCGGGGCTGCCCCTCAGAGCCCCCTCAGGGGTCGGAACTCCCCTCAGAGCCCCCTCAGGGGTCGGAACTCCCCTCAGAGCCCCCTCAGGGATCGGAACCCCCCTCAGAGCCCCCTCAGGGGTCGGAACTCCCCTCAGAGCCCCCTCAGGGGTCGGGGCTGCCCCTCAGACCCCCCTCAGGGGTCGGAGCCCCCCTCAGAGCCCCGCTCGGGACCTGTTGCCCTCACACACCGGAGTCAGCCGCGGAGTGGGGTGGGACTCGGCGGCCGCACCGCGACACCTCAGAG